>OVBJ01003125.1:0-13647 GCA_900406535.1 Noccaea bulbosa
ATAAATATTAACATCATATATAATTGATGTAAACACATATATTTGTGTCAGATGTAAATAAATATTCATTTGTATCAATTTTATTTTAAATGATGCTAGTCAAGTTAATATTGATATCAATTATTTAAAGTGATGTAAAAACATAAATTTAATGTCAATCTTTAATAAATGATTCTAATTAGAGTCATTTAAGTTTTTGATACTATATAANTTAATTTTTTATAGTGTATCCTTTCTTAGCGAGAAACGGTAATGGTCTTCTTTGTTAAAAAATGCTTGGTAACATCAGGGAAGGCCATCTTTTTTGTGAAAAGTGTGTCTTAAGGCCAACTTATAACTCAAGTCTACCATCAAATATCCATTTATCAATCAACACTCTCTTATCATCCCCTAGACAAATTACCCGTATGTGACAAATATAGACACGTAGCATATCTTTGAGTGACAAAATTGAAAATTCGACAGAAGCAATTGACAAACATTGATGTTCAAAAGACAGGAAAAAAAAATACGGTAAAATGGGTTTGATTTGGGCCGGAATGTATGAGGCCCATCAAGGTCTAAACCAAGGGATATTCAAAGAACCAAAGTTTGCCGTCGTTTCTCGGGTCGACGACCTATTTCCCCACCAGAACTACAGTGTCGTACCAGATATGGCCCAATATATCGAGTCGTCCCAATTCCACCCCATTATAAAGTTAAATAGCCGATTCCCCACCAAATAAAGTTAAAACACTCAGATCTCCACGAATTCAATTGCGATGGTTAAATGTCTTTACCCAATTACCAAACCATCAAACCTGTTAGTAAACCGAACCAAAACCCCAGTCGTCGCAAATCGGACCCGTATATCCGCGATATAACCCGTTTGTCGAAATATCCCAAATTGATCGAAGAACCCTAAAATCAAATATCAAAAACGATTCTCAAATCGATCTTGCTGTACTGAGATTTCTTCAATACTGAAGATAGAGACAAAGGTAGGATCGACGGGTTGAGGCGTTTACAGAACTACCGCCATTTACTTTTTTTTTTTTTGAGGGAAATCTGATTATGAGTTTTGTTGACTCTTTTACACATAAAGCACTACCAGAGCAAGCTAGGCCTTTCAGACAAATGATCAGGTGGTTTATAATTGGATAAGCTCTTTGTTCGCTGTGAAAAAAAAAATCGATTGGTTATGTTATTGTGTCCACCACTCGTTCGATGAATTGACTGTATGAAACTGATAATTTGATAAGCTAAGAGTAATAATCTTGAATCCTTAAACTTCATCACCATAGCTTCCTTCACAATTTGATAACAATTTTTAACCCCGTTCTATGCATCCTAAAACCGCTAGTGCTATGCGACACCAAGTTTGTTTTTTTATGCATAATTTGGTGTGTTATGTTGGTTATTATGTGATATTTGATCAAATGTCTAAGGAAAGCATTAGAAATATGATTGCATAGATTTACGTGCTCATCATTTCTTTAGTTTTGGCTCTGTTGAATCAATGTTAGCAATGGGATTCAGTGTCAGGATGCTGTTCCGTTGGCTTTCAATTAAATAGTAATTGTATCAAAATCGATCCAGTAACAATATTTGATTATGCTCTGCAGTCTGCATAATTAGTGTCTGCTTACTCTATATAATAGCCTTTGTGAAAAGTGAAAACAGGTTATGGAGTTTCAGATAGCAGGAGGAGCTTCTTCATATCTTCTGTTTCTAGAAGAACACTTGCCGTATTACTTTGCTCTTCTTTTTCTTGTCTGGTTCACAAGCTCTGCGTCGACAATGGACATCTAAAATCTGCCATTAACAAAGCTTCCTTTGTGTGCCGAGCAAGTTCTTCAGGGCATAGGAGAAACAATCCTGATTTATCAAGAAACAACAAGCAAAACCAAGATAGAGACGGTTTAGTAGATGACGGTGCTCTCGAAGACTCTGATATGTTTGTTGTCTTCCAAAAACGGCCCTATGCTCTCTCTATCCAGTTCTCCGAAATTCCAGGCTACTTCATCATTACCTGGACCAAGAGAGAAAGAGATAGTGGACCTTTTCAGGAAAGTCCAAGCTCAGCTCCGTGCTCGAGCTGCTTCTAAGAAAGAAGATAAGAAGACTGAAGAAGCTTCTAAAATCAACATGTTTGTCGAGCTCAAAACTCTTCTCGTTCGGCTTCTTCATCGTCAAAATCCAATCCTGATGCACCATTTGGCGGGGGTAGAGCCATGCGAAATCCAATTTCAATCTCTCACTCTCTCGATTTGAAGGATGTCGAGTTGATTTCTCTCTCACTCTTTCGATTTTAATTTCTAGTGTTCTTAGATTTTTGAGGGTTTTTGAATTAGGGGATTTTTGGGTCGGGTTAGCCGGGCTTACTAATTAATTCTAATCTCTAATTGGGTCTAAATCGGGCTTAAAGGGTTTATTTTGGTTAACACGAGAATCAGAAATAATAAACCGTATTTCCGGACCAATTAACCAGTTAACCATAACTCTGTGGAGATTTGTGTATTTAACTTTCGACTCATGGAGATCTGAGTGTTTTAACTTTATTTGGTGGGGAATTGGCTATTTAACTTTGTAATAGTGTGGAATCGGGACGACTCGATACATTGGGCCGCATCTAGTACGACACCATAGTTTTGGTGGGGAAATAGGTCGTCGACCCTTGTTTCTCCCACATCGGAAGCTTGCCGATGGGATACTCGTCTGTAGCGTAGTACAAAATAAGACCAGTGTCGTAACTTGGAAGGTACTTACCTGGACGGGGTCAACTCTTGATCAAGAAGAAGAGTGGCCTAAGCTAGTGACTTTCATTGCACATAACCGAGGGGTGCTTAGCTTAAGGTCTCCCCATGTGAGAGAGCCTGCATCATTATTTGTGGCAGCGGGAGCCTGCGTTCGCGCTGCCCCTTCCATTCCCTTAAAGTTAAAATTTGATAATGCGATAACTATTACCATTTGGTTCGAGATCTGTTTTGATGTCAAGGGAAGAGCTTGGCGGTGAAATGTCTGGACTAAACATAAGAGTTGGTATTTACTTGTTGAAAATTGATGGCGTTCGCTTTTACTGTCTTAAGGCTAAGATTAAAATGTAGTTTCTTATCTCAGATAAAAAGTAGTGTCACTGCCATATTCGGTAGACTTTGTTTGGGTTTCAAGGCAGGGAATTTTTTTTTATTTAATCTATTTTCTTGCGAGATATTTACACTCATAGTGACTTTTGAGTTTGAGTTTACAAAAAGAGTGACTTTTGATCAGAGGTGCACTTTTGCGTTGTGCTGGTGTGTCATGTTTACAATATCACCCTTAATGTTTACGATCTCTTTCTTCTTTACCAATCACCTTCTTCCTCTCCAAGACAGAAAATTAATTCTTTCTTTTTTCTGAAACTCCGTTCCCCTCTAGATAATCACCTCCAGAAATTGGAATCTCAAATCTCACGATTTGACAATTTCTTCCATTATTTATCTTCCGTCAAGTCTTTAATTGCACTATGAAAGGTATTGAGAAAAAAATGATTCTTAACTAGAAGTAACGAACATGGAAGAAGCTAAATTTAAAAATCTGAAAATTAAATTAAGGAGGATAGTGATAATTTTACATGGAAGGGTTACATGAGATCTTCAAAGAGAAAGATGAGCATGGTGGAGCTCGTCTATGAAGGTTGAATATTGGAATCGAATCATTAGGATTTCACATGGTCAAAATCTCAAATGGATGAGCTCTAATCTGAAAATCAGAAGGTCCATATAGAATTGTATTCATGTGTTTGGATGCTTTGAGACCGTGGACAAGTTTATTTTTGTGTGGATGATTTAATTTGGATGCTTTGCCACCGTGGATGATTTAATTTGGATGCTTTGCCACCATGGATGATTTATTTTGGATGCTTTGAGAAAACCATCCAATTTGTTGGGTTATGTGAAAACATCCAATTGTACAACTGTATTCGTCCAAACATATATTGTGGAATTGCGACATGCAACCGTCCAACCATAGAAGTAACCGTACAAAACTATGATTATGGATCAATATCAAAGATCCAATATAAATCGATGTAAAAAGAAAGAAGCTTCTCTTGAGCCCAATCTGCTCTTCTCAATCCTTAACATGTGAAACTATCGAACAACAATTCGGGAGAGAGAAGCGAAGCAACAATCTCAAAGAAAGAGAACAAGGAGGTTAGATTTTTAGTTTAGGGATTTTGGGGATCGTGATTGGTAAAGGAGAGAGAGATCGTAGAGTTGGGAAAAAAGAAAGAAATGATGAAGAAAATCCACACAAATTGGTTAAATCATAGTCATACATTTTTTAATCTGGTTATAACACCAACGGTACAGATCGATCGTGTATCACTTAACTAAATCTATCATTCTTTTTTTTTCTCGTTTCTTCTTCCTTTTTTTTAATGGTACAATGGTATTAAAAAAATATGTACAGTGACAAAAGTCCACTTATGTTGAAAAGTCACTCTTTCTGTAAACTCAAACTCAAAAGTCATCCTGAATGTAAATATCTCATTTTCTTGCTATTACATAAGCCAATGTGTGACATATTTATATTTTCTTGCTATTACATAAGCCAAGGTGTGACATATTTATATTTTCTTCCCAATGTCTAAAAGCTAACGACCTAAACGACTGATATAGAATGCTCTTAATTTTTTCTCAGAGTTATAGTTGATAATTAACAGTCTCACTGCCACGGTCAGAGGTATGTATTGTACTTGTTTGCTCAGTCAAATTTTAGAGTAAACAGTGTTCATACGAAAAATCACTAGGAAGATGATAAGGAAAACAAATGGGATTTTCTTTAGTCTTGAGACATCCCACATTGGAAAATCCACTCTGAGAATGCTATCATTTGTGAACTATAAAATTAGACAAAGGTCGTGGGGGCCTGCGTTTGCGCGGCCCTCCCAATTCCTTTAGTTCATTGTTTGTTATACTCATTACCGTATTACAAAGCATAAGTATATATATGTGCTGCTAAAGTGTTTGATAATGGAAACACATGGTGCTGCTAAAGTGCTAAACTGAAGATAATATATATATTGGATGGAAACAAGTGTAGATTTGTTGTAACAGTTACTACACGATCAACGTGGTGGAGGCAACTCACCTTAATAACTCATGGTGGATGTTATTGTCAAAGTGTGGCTGCAGACAAACTAGGTTTTTTTCTGGTGCTTCTCAAATATTTAATGACAAGGAAGTATTAGAATCTGTTGCTAGAAACCATGATCTTGTAGGGCTGGATCAGACTAATACAACTAGACAAGTTTGCGTAGGATAAGATTGAAGCAACACGGTGGCAACAGCTGAAAACTTTCAAGCTCTTATACTGTAAGATTAACTCGTACGCTTGTTGCTAAAGTTGCATGGCGGAGGAGATTTCCAATCATCATTGTGCTAGTATTTTTAAGCATGGATTTCAGTTTCACCATCAAACTATACGAATTTTTCATCAATGATTCAGTCCAAACTAGCTAAAACATCTACCAAGCTAGTTTGATCAGCAAACTATACGAATTTTTCATCAATGAATCAGTCCAAACTAGCTAAAACATCTACCAAGCTTATTAGCTTAATGTATTATACTACCAAATACCAACTACGTATCGATGCTGCATCAATTTACTTCAAGACTGCAATTAAGTTGTTCAAGTTTCAGAGTGAAACAGATAGCTCTGCTCCAGATGAAGAATCACTCTATACTATAAATACGATATTTTATTTTCTGTACTGTGACATTTATTGAAAGTTTTCATACTTTTTTGTATCATATAATAGAAATATCAAGTAAATCATACATGAAAATGTGCTCTGCGGAGCAATTAACGGAATATTAATGGGGAGATGTAACGTACACGAAGTTGCGTTAGGCGAAAATAGAATAGTGGCCATAAAACTTTGTCACATGCTTTGCCATCAGGCCCATCCACTAATTCGAATTATCCAAAAATATATTTGAATTAGGGGATAAATTTTAATGAAAAACCAAAATTAAAATCTTTTATGTTGTAACTATAAAAACTTCTTTGGGGTTGAAAACATCTATTAAAAATCTTTATTTTTGGCATAAATTGAAATTGAATAGGCAAAATAAGCATATACTCCATCATTTCTTATTAATTGTCGTTCTAAAGATGTATATATTTAACTGGAAACACATCCATGCATATATATTCTAGAATAACAACTAATAAAAAACGGAGAGAGTATATAGTAGTAATAAATTGTAAGAACGTCTAAAACAGAATTAAAGAGCATAATAGTATCACATGTACAAACTAAAGAGGTAGAGATATAATCATATAATACAATGGTTCCACTTCTAGATGCGCATGGTAACATATTTTCTTACGTTTTAACGAGTTGCAGCAGATATCGCATATATCTCATTGGTGGTTTTTTCAGTTTATAATAGTATAGATATAGATAGCAAAGCTTAAGAAATGAGCCGTCTCTTGTTGGGTTCCTTTTTGTTTCTTTATAAAACAAATGACGAGAAAGAAAAACAACAACATACGATGAACAACACGCAAGAAATTTCCGCAACAGGCTTGCAGGAAAACAGGAACAACGAACAGTTTGTTTATAGTAATGAATAAATGAAATTAGTTTATCACAACTGAAAGGAAAATAACTAACGGAAAATCTTAGATTGACGTTTTGAGGAATGGGTACTAAATATTTTATACAGCCATTTCTACGGCACGGCATCTCCATATCACTGTCTACCACTAGTACTAAATTTCCCAAACGTGATAAACGCCAGTGGTTGCGTTTAGCGAAGATTGCTGCTTATTTTTAGATCATATTTTCTTTTTACCATAATCCAAGCAAATCTATTTGCACACTGCCAATGTTATGTTTTGTCTAATGAGATTTAGTATTATATGTTTGCTTCGTATCACAAGAAAAAAAATGTTTGTTGTCATAAAATTCAGTTATATCTATACAGTAAAACCTCTATAAAGTAATAATGTCGGGACTTTGAAAATTTATTATCTTATAGAGATATTACTTTATCAATAAAATATATATTTATTAATTTACAAAAATAATTTTTTTTAATTCATAATCTTTGAAAATTATTCTTCACTTGATATTGTATTAAAAATTTAGAAACAAAATTATATGTTAATGTGACATGCATGAACTTGAAATTATGATTAAATCATTTGGATATCGTAAAAAAACATATATTATTAGCTTAAAATATTTATATAAAATTTGATACATGATAAAAGTTAAAAGTTTAGAAAAAAATATAGTTACTAATATGTATAATGAATGTGAAAATAGTACAATGATACTTTTGATTGTATTTAAACATAAAACAAATAAATAATGTGTTTAGAATATATTTAACAATTTTAGATACGTATAGAAATTGCATTATGAGTTTTCTATATAATAAAAAGTTAGAGATAAACTTAAATTCATAGTTTAATAAATTTTATTAGGCATATATATGTATAGTTATATATAATTATTACTTTAACTTATTATTGGGACCATATTTTTATATAAGAATTTCAAAAATATTATTATCTTATCATCTTATCGCATATTACATATTTTTACACCGGCCCGAGTTGGGACCGGAGAAATTTATTATCTTATAGTGATTATTACTTTATCGAGTATTAATTTATAGAGGTTCTACTGTATATAGGTTTTTTTTCTTTTTTTTCTTTTTCTTCAGGGAAGTATTTCTTTTGTTTGTATTTTTAGAAGTTGGAAAGCGGGATAATTACCACTAGTTAACAAATATTGGTTATTTTTATATATTAATGATCATTATTTATTATTTGCTTGTATATCCAAAAGTCTAGGCATGGAACCGGCGTATTGTTTTTGACCCCTTCTAAATCAAAAACTTGGACAATCTTTTATTATATTAAAAAAGAAAACATACTTCCCAGAATGCATCTAACACAATATACGTAAGAGCTTCCAAGTTTAAGGTTTGGTATTAATAACATAACCTATCTGTGAATATGCATTTCTTATAAAGCCGATACAAAATTATATAGAAATTTATTAGAAAATTAATTTGATGCCAAAAGATATTGATAAATTCACTCGCAAGTCATAACTAACTGGTTTTTGAGCTGAAAACCCATAAAATTGGATAAACCTAAATTGTTAATCCAAATGCGATGGTCTCCATGACTCCATGTATGGATTATCTCTAGTATGGGTTCGATTGAAGATGGACTAAAAGTCTGGAAAAGCCATGATCTTGGAAGTAAGATGAGACTTATAGGCTTTGATTGGTAATATGTGGTATCATGTGGTAAGTTTGATTAATGGTCATAGCTCAAAAATGTTATCAATAAGGATTTATTTTTATTTTTTTGCAGTTAGAATGTGGTATGGTTGAGTTAGAATTTTGATATATCTCTTTTGTAAATTAGATAACTCAACTCAAATTTCTACAACATAAAAATTAATGGTATGTAGTAAAGTTTGATTTAACAGTTTTTTTATAATAAAAAATTCTCCACGTTTCTTTAATTATTATTTTTATTTTTATGCTTTTTTAAAAAAAAAATCCACAACAAAACGTACCACATAATTTTTACATCAAACTTACCATTTTTTTAACTCAACTGTGATACCATATGTCACCAATCAAACCTTAGTATTGAGTTGTAACTTGCAAACTCATATGAAACATAACCTTTTAAATTAGTATTTATCAAAACGAATTTTGAATCCAGAAAAAGAGCTTAATCAAAATAAATGTTTCTGAAAATGCCTTACTATTTAACAGTGCATTTAAAAAATCGTACATCTATACTATAAAAGTTGAATAACTTCTCTCCAGTTGATGACACGTCAGCAGTTCATGTTGATTCTAAAGTTGACACCTGACATCAAAAGAAAAATTATTTTTTGACTTTTCAGTTTTTGTATTAATTTAATATACATTTTTACATTATTAATAGTATAATTATCAGTTCTCATGATTCTAAATTATAAAATAAAATTGGCTATTCATATGCATCTCAAGAAATCATTCTTGAATCTCTTTGCAATTCTTTTTATTGTTTTGAATGTTAATATTTTGATAAGAATCAATAGATACTTACAAATCAGTCTTTAACCAAGTAAAACCAGAAAACTTAAATTAAGTCTATTTTGGTTTCGATTTTATAAGTTGTAGTTAAACATTTTTCAAAAACAATAATAATAGCATCTTGAAAATAATATTTTTCCAAACATTCCATGATTCAGTTTCTGCATTCAATCATTCAATATACATCTTCACATTCTCATGTGTAAAATAAATGAAAGTTAGTTAACATAGTTCATGTATCAGAAAATAGTATTCAAAGTAGCAAATTGATATGATAATTGATATATAATTTAGGATAAGGTAATAATGCGAATACGAACCGGTAGTTAAAAATATTACTTTTAAAAAATTTAGAATTAAAATCATTATACAAACAAATATTGTAGTTCATTAGTATAATAATAGGATTTTAAAAATTAAATATAAATACATATAGTTAAATAAAATTAATAAAGTTTAAAATTTGGTATATTTTTAATCCCGCGTATTGCGCAGCTCAAATTTCTAGTTAGACTAAAAAACCTATAAATCTTAATACCAAAAAAAAAAAAGTAAGTATGGTGGTTAGCAGATAAGATATCATTTATAAATGTCAATAATGACAACTTGTTATACTGAAAACCTTTTATTGTAATTCCGTAATCATCGATAATTCATTATTGTTAAAGAACATAATAACAGAGAACAGTGTAGCCAAATGGTTATTAAAAAAAAAAACAGTGCAGCTAAATTACCCTAAAATTACGTGAAACAGCTCACGAAATGAAATCACGTACGCAACTTTACGTGCATGCAATATCTTTAAATGCCCCACCATGAAAACCATTTCACGCAAAATTAAGATACACCAAAAACCCCATTTAAAAAAAGAAACATTTCTAAAAAGTGATAATTAATAATGGGCAAGCTCTTGGTGATAATGTTAGTTGGTGTTTTCATGGCTTTCGAAAGCTTGGAAGCTCTTGATTATGTAGATGCACTAAACAAGTCCATCTTGTTCTTTGAAGGCCAACGATCCGGTAAACTCCCGGTTAAACAACGGGTTAATTGGCGAGCCGATTCTGCCCTTTCCGACGGTGAACCAGATCATGTAAACTCCATTTATCTCATCAATATATAATTTAACATCATATTCTCTCTTAACCAGTTTTTTGTGTTTTAATCGTTAGAAATGAAATTCTGCTTTGATTTTCCAGGTCAGTTTGATTGGAGGGTACTATGATGCTGGTGACAATGTAAAATTTGTGTGGCCAATGTCATTTACGACAACCTTATTGAGTTGGGCAGCGATTGAATACCAAAATGAGATTTCCTCCAAAAACCAGCTCGGTTATCTCCGATCTTCTATCAAATGGGCAACCAATTTTATTCTCCGGGCTCATACTTCCCCCACCACACTATATACACAGGTAATTCCTTTTATTTTTCCAGCTTAATAATATCTAAACTATCCAAGCCGTTATGTTTTGGTACCTACGTATGTTTTGGCTAATAACACAAGTATAAGAACATTCCTAATTATTTGTTGTTGTACTCCAAATACTTTTTTTTTTTAATCTTCATTACCAAAACCAGTAATTTAAAATCGCCGCATTCAAATTAAATGAAGTTTGTATTTGGTTATTTTCTTATTTACAATTATTGAATTGAATTGGACACATCACCTAAGTCGGGTTCGTCTGCTAAATATAGAAATTCGCTTAATTTCTTAAAATTTTGCTTTAAAAGGTAGGAGATGGGAATTCAGACCATAGTTGCTGGGAGAGGCCAGAAGATATGGATACAGCCAGAACTCTCTACAAGATTTCTTCCTCTTCCCCCGGTTCTGAAGCCGCGGGTGAAGCCGCAGCTGCTCTTGCCTCTGCCGCAATTGTTTTTAAACCAGTCGATTCTAATTATTCATCCAAGCTACTAAACCATGCAAAATCCGTGAGTAAATTAATTCCAAATATAGCTTTTTATCATTACATTCCAATCATGAGGTTAATTAAATTATGTATGGTTAATCGATCACAATCATTAATTATTATTTGATGTAACGTATTTTTATCTATTTTCCGCAGCTATTTGAATTTGCTGATAAGTACAGAGGTTCTTACCAAGCATCATGCCCTTTCTACTGCTCATACTCAGGCTACCAGGTAATTTAACCGAAATAAAACGGTACCCATATATATCAAGTTATTTCAATAACCGGCAAACCAAATAAAACTTTAAATCTTAAAAAAAAATTAACTATGGAATATTTTCACAGACGATACTATAGTACAAGTCGTTAAAATGTTTTTATGTTATATAAATGAACTATATATCTCTATATATATATATATATATATATATCTTTTGATCGACATAACAGTATACTTTATTTTTCAATATGTTGTTTGGTACAAAAGGACGAATTATTATGGGCTGCTGCTTGGCTATATAAAGCAACAGGAGAGAATAAGTACATAACTTATGTTATAAGCAATCAAGGTTGGAGCCAAGCTGTGAATGAATTCAGTTGGGACAGTAAATTTGCCGGCGCTCAGGCTTTACTAGCATCGGTTAGTATATAATTAACTATATATACCAAATTTCGCTAAATTCTATAACCAGATAAAATTAGGCTGAAGTAACTGAACATTTTCGTGTTGATTTGTATTTTTAAGGAATATTACAATGGGAGAAATGATTTGGAAAAATTTAAGAACGACGTTGAGTCGTTTGTCTGCGCATTGATGCCAGGAAGTAGCTCTCAACAAATTAAATCAACTCCTGGTAATTTCACCGGTTAAAAAGATAACCGATAATTGGTGTGTTTTTTTTTTTTTTCCATTTTGGTGTTGGTTTTATATTTTTATTGTTATGTTTGTTTGTTCTTTTTGTTTGATCAGGTGGCCTTTTGTTTACTAGAGATAGTAGCAACTTACAATATGCAACAACGGCTACAACGGTCTTGTTCCATTACTCAAAAACTCTAACCAAAGCGCAGGTTGATTCAATCCAATGCGGGTCGACCCGGTTCACGGTATCTCAAATACATAATTTCGCCAAATCACAGGTAATTAATTCACCCACGAGTCCGGTTTTGTACACCATTTCCATTTTATAACCGACCGGTTGAATTTTCAGGTTGATTACATCCTTGGAAATAATCCAATGAAAATGTCTTACATGGTCGGATTCGGGTCAAAGTACCCAACACAACCTCATCATAGAGGCTCATCTTTACCGTCGATCAAATCTAAACCGGGGAAAATCGACTGCAATGGAGGGTTTTCATACTACAATTCTGATACACCAAACCCGAATGTGCATACCGGCGCAATTGTGGGTGGACCGGATTCATCAGACCAGTTTAGAGACAAAAGAAATGATTATGCCCATGCGGAGCCTACAACTTACATCAACGCCGCCTTTATTGGTCCCGTCGCTGCTCTGATTGGCCGGAATTCTAACTAGAGCACCGGGGTGATCACCACTTCTATATCGGAAAAACTCGCTTTTAGATTTAGCTGGGGAAAAACAAAAAAAAAAATAGCAAAGAAGACTATACGACTAATTCATCAACAGCTATTAGACTAAAAATTCCAATAACTAATTAACCAGGGTACCATTTGCTCCTTATATATATATCTATTAATATACACACAGTTACACATCATCCTTGTATTTGTATTGTATATATGTATAGCTTGATTAAAGTAAAAACTAAAAAGTATATTAGTTTTTTATGATATGTATTGTATTTGTATTGTATATTTGTATTGATGATAACCATTTGCATGATATGTTTTTTATGTTCAAGAAAACGTTAAAGACACGTCAAATAAAAGAGAAGAGAAGCTATTACTAGTACGTAAAACGCTAAACTATTAGGAAATTATACCCGAATTAGTCGCTAAATTAGTAAATATATAGCATGTTTTTGTCTTATATTGGAATTAAAGACCTCTCTATACAAATGCTAGATGGGGGTATCGACAATGTAAATATATTCCAATTTTGGAAATGACCAGAACTGTATCAACGCCACATGTCTTCATTTGGATCACAAGCCCTCGTAACTCGACTACAAATGCTAGATGAATGATAGTTTATGACTTTCAATCTATTACAACTTTTATTATTTTAAAATTGTTACATATAACAGAACCTTAAGATCACGCGCTTATTTAAATTTGACAATTTATAATTTGGAATATAAAATGTTTGGTCAATAATTGATTTAAAAACTAGAAAATATATAGTTTGCACATTCATTAGAATACGAAATGCGGCTGTGCGGCTGAGTTTATAATGCCAACTAGTAGCGGACCCGGGATGTTGTAATTTTTGATAAGTAAAAATTAACTATTCACATTATAATATAATATGTAAATAATAATATATTTGTGATATATAATGATGAATTTATAGATTGGCAATTTGGAATATACGATGATGAATCTTTAATAGTATAGATTTGACAATTTGGGTCAATTTGACAATTTGGGTCAAGAAAACGATACTCTTGTTTATAGATTTGATCTTCTTATTTTCTCTTTATTTGTAAATTTGTCCATGAGGCATGTTAAA
>OVBJ01003126.1:0-13640 GCA_900406535.1 Noccaea bulbosa
ATATATATATATATATATATATATACGTTTCCAAAACGTTTCGTTTCCACGTTTCCGTTTCCGTTTCCGTGCAACGTAGGTCAAAACACATTTTTTCGTACGTAATGATTGACAGTTAACGTTAGATTGTTGGCTTTCTAAATTTTTTTATTATTATTGAGTGATAAGTGACATGAAAGGTACAAGAGTTCATTAGATACTATATATGGAGACGCACATATCATTCTGATAAAAAAACAGAAAAACCCAAAGTTTCTCTTTCTAATGTCTCAATATCTCTCCATAAACTAATGACGATTAAAAGAAGAAAAAAAAAAGGAAGAGAGAAAAGGCTAAATTTATAAAGCTAAATTCAAAGAGCACCATTATTCATCAGCAAAGGACGCTCCATGCTCCAAGCATTAAGACTCTCTACATTCACATTTTGTGTTCCATTGTTGAACACATACAAATGTGCATTCTCTCTTACTGCTTTCACTGGATACACTCTTGACGTTATCACTGTCTTCCCTAAAGCTCCAAAGCTCTCTATTACCGAGTGATCAATCTGTAAAAATTAAACAAATCCCATATTATATATGTGACACTACGTTTACATAAAACAAAGCAAAAATATCTGAATATCTTTATAAATACGTACCAAACTCCTTAAAGAGATCCTTCCATCTAATAGATCAACATCCACAAAACCAGCAAACGGTGGTTTATACATCTTATCTTTTGCGAGTGGGCCCCTGTCTTGCTTTAACGACGAACTGTAACGAAAATGAATGTTCCATTAATTAAAACGATCGAAAACCATATAGTATAACTAAAGCATATATAGAGAGAGATAGAGGACGTACGGTCTAGCATCGGAGCACATGAGAACCTTAGGCTTATTAGTGGAAGGATCTTTGAAGACTCTAAAGAAGACAGGAGTGTACTCTTCCATATCAGGAGTCGCTAATGCGATCAGACCAAAGGGTCCTACACCACCGGTCACGTTCGAGCCTTTTATTTTACACAAATCCAACGGCTTCAACGTGAAGCTCGGGTCGAACCTCTCAGCTTTCTCTAGACTTCCAACGTTGAAAGTCACTTCCACATCGGCCTGAGCAGGAGTGATTCCTTTGACTTCTAAACGTTGACCTGGCTTGATGTTAAGGTTGCTCATTCGGATGTAATTACCTCTTAATGACTCTATCTCTTCAACAGGCCAAAACACTAATTGCTTCTTGTTTGTGTCGAGAAGCACCGTTCTTGGAATTACCTGTAATTAGATTATTTGTTATGGAAAAATTTCATTAAATTATGGGTTTAGTTAAGATTTGTAGACTAACCTGAAGACCAGCCCAGCCCTTGGACATGTCATCTTCAACGGTGTCAGATTCATTGGCCCAACCCCACAAGATTCTTCTGTTCTTTTTGTAGTCGAAGAATGTTTTGGAAGCGTAGAAATTACCGTAATCGAATCTTAAACCGTCCCAGCCATCGGGAGAATTACCGTCCGGTACGTACCGGTCCTTCTTATGATGGTATTTGCCAAGCGTGTAATACTCGTACCGGGTTATGTCCAAGCTAACCTTCAAGACATGCTTGGTGTTTGGACCGACGCTATCCAATTCCAAACCGTTTTGAAAATCGGTTAAGGAAACCGGGAAAAAATCAGGACACTCCCACATACCGGTTGACTGTTTGGAGTGGACCGGGTGCTTAGCTTTGACCCAATTCTTGAAATCGCGGCTCCTGTAGATATAAGCGATTCCTCTATTCTTTCTTTTTGATCCCACGACCGTTCTCCAATGCCCGTCTTTGGAGAACCAGGCCGTGGTCGGGTCGCGGAATGCTGAACCGTTCATGGTATAATCTGGCGTTACCAGCGGGTTATCATCCGGTTTTATCCATTTCCTTAGGTATGGGTCTGATGGATCCGCTGGGATTGCGTAGTTTTGCAACTGAGTTTCGTTCTGGTTAATGCCGGTATACAAGATAACCGGTCCTTTTCCCGGTACAACTGTTATGGAACCGGACCATGTGCCTTTGATGTCGAACCATTTGGAGGGATAAAGAGCATGTTCAAGAGCCTCCCAATTAACCAAGTCTCTGGATACCGAATGAGCCCACACAATATTACCCCAAACCGCACTTTTGGTGTTATACTGGTAGAAGAGATGGTAGATACCTTTGTAGTATAATGGACCTGTTTTTCGAAAAATCCCAAATTAGATCATATTGTTATAAATTAACCGCAAAATATTGAGAAACTACAAAAATGTTTTCTAATACACTCACCATTTGGATCTATTGGGATTGTCGAGGATGCCACATGAAAACACACGAAAACAAAGGAAAACGCGATTAGTTTATGATGATTTCATCAACATTAATAGAGTTAGGTTTTGAGGAAAATAGGATGAGAGATATACAAAATTAAAGAATCACATGAAAGTCTTTATTAGAACAACTTGTAGGCGAAATAACCAGAAGCTCGTTTTCAAAAGAATCACATGAAATAACATGCAGCTTTTGTTACCAAGTAAAACGAATAAATTATTACCAAGAATTAGGGAACACATTTGTTAATTACTTTCCAGATTTAAGATTTAAAATTATCTGGGGAGCTATGAATATGAGATTTAGATGCAGGTTTAACAGATTATTTATAAAGATGCACGTAAAGATGCAGGTTTATCAACTGGGAAAGTCGTTCTTCCAAAAATTATATATCATTGAACAACTAAAATAAAATAATTTTGACAAAGCCTAAAACTAACTACATTCTTTTCCACTCAGCCAAAACTTTCCATCGCCACAAGCACAAGTAAATATAAAAGCATAGTTTTATATATATACCCAAAAAAAGCATAACTGTTCTCACGTTATGTATGCTATGTTTCTTCTACTGGTGCATATATATGTAAATTTCTTCTCTATATATAACTTTATTTTATTTCAGTCACGTGCATACATAATAGGTTTAACCGTTTAAATCTTTACAAACCCACTCAGAAATTGATTATCTTCTCTCACTATACATATAGGAAACATAATAATCGGATCGGAGAAGAATCAAGTTGTAGTCTAGATCGAGAAAGCAGTTGTATCGTTTCTTCTTATAATGTCGTAGTGGAATCAACTTTCATATCAGAACAAAAACTAACAGAAATCTAAAACCTAGATCATGAAACACTAAGAAAACAAATATTTATAACTAAATTATATTTGACGTACAGAGAGAAAGAGAGAGATCAGTGTACCGTTAATCCAATGCTTCGGAGGTTGGAAGTGAAAAGCAGATCTGTGAAGATGATTCACTGACTCGACTGATTGAGATTGCAGTTTTTCGTAAACCTGATGAAAAGCATCAATTCCTTTGATATTATGACTACTTAAACTGATTAGCACGAGCAATAATAACACACACAAAATATTTGAGACACCCATTGATCCAAAGATTCTGGAAGAGAATTTGATGAGTGTAAAATGTATAGTTTGTTGTAATGTTTATATAGGCAAAGAATGAGGAGAAAGATAACAGAAAATAGATAACTTTTAGATAATGTTAATCTGAATGAGTTTTTTACTCTGACTATAATTAGAAAGATAAACATCGGGGTGAATTTTTTTGTATATCTTTAATCTCCTGTTTTACTCAAGTGAAAATTTTAATTTCTTTGGTCGGCGATTTTATCCTACTTTCTAGAGATTTCTCGGATGTAATTATCCACAATTTAATGAATGTCTTTATTTAATTAACGAGTATTATCGGGTTATGTTTCCATAGTAAAGAATTTGATGATTCGTTATTTGATATAGTTTCTATTAGCTTCATCTTATAACAAAAAACTAAGATGATTATAATTTTAGAAGGAAAGTATTAATAGCTGACCAGTTAGTTCAAATTCAAATTCTTATTTAATTAGGTTTTCACTTCAGATTCTTATATATACACATTAGGCAAGTACGATACATAGAAATTTGTTTCAAAATACATGGTTAAAATTAGAAAACTAAAAAAAAAAAAAAACAATTTGAGTTGTCAAACAACTAATTAAATAATAAGTATAAATAATTAGAGAATCCAAAAATACACATATCATTTTGGTAGAAATATACGTATTACCGTTTTCAATCTAATTTTATTAACTTATATGAGTAATAAATGGTGTAAATGTTAAATATGAGAGTAAATGATAATAAATATGAATAGAGTAATTGAGTGGAAAGAAAAAATAATTACTAGAGTAAAAGAGTGGAAAATATGCTTACCTCTAAGAAAAAGTAGAAGAAAAGTTAACGTTCAGTGTAACTGAATAAAATTTTATACTTTACTTTTTCATTTGAATGGTGAATTAATAGAGGAAGTGAGAGGAAAATAAAATATTCACTCGTTTTTTTACTCTAAGAATAGAATACCATCCAGTCAGACCCAAAATTTTGTGTTTTTTTTTATGTTAAAAACTATTGAATTACATACCCACATATATGTAGGGTCTAATCTAGTTAACTAATAAATGTGTAGGGCCTTAATCTAGTTGATTAATAAATAGACATATCTTTTTATGGGTATTTCTTCAACAACGTTTATTTTTCAACATATTAAACCACATGTTGACAAAGGATAGAAATAATAAGTAGGGGAATTGATTTTCATATCTTGTGGAATTAAAGAAAACAACCCTTAATATATTAGGTAGTCAGAAACTAATTATTCCTTTGTCATGCTAAAGCTTATTTACACACTGCGAATGCAATGCAATGCATGTTTGAGAGCGAGCGTTCGTGGAAACGGATGTGTGCATGACGATAACATATCAACGAAACCAACGGTATCACTAAGTCAAACAAATGATTGTCTTAATATTACGACACAAGATGTTAAATAAAATATTTTGAAATTCACCTGTATTATATGTATCCAATAGATCGATCTAAATCAAGAACCGGTCCAAACCAGACCATTTAGAGACACTACTCGAGACATAACGAACCTTATGTCCGGGTTATATATATTTCAGCAATTTGCCTTCACTAGAAAAGGCCATAACATCATAACGAGAAAAAGTGAAGCAAAGATTCTACGCACAGTTTAAAGTTTACTTTTTTAGCAAATGAACTTACCTCCTCACAATACCAAATTTTCCGGTTTCCACAACTTGTTTACTTGTTATGTTATTTCCATTGCTATAATTATGAAACATCACCTACACCTTCAAGACTTTGCTTGCATCTTTTGTGTATATGAAGTATGAACCTGCAGGACAAATCAGTGAATCACCAAACCTCGGGTCGATTCTAATTGAGGCTAATGCCTAACGCAATATCTTTAACCAGTTGTTACCATACATTTCATTGAAGAAACAAGAATGAAAAGAAACTTATATAACTCCACTTGATTGATGGTTCCACTTTCTAAAATGAATGACCGAATACTAAAAGCTCGATATAGAAACCAGATTTGCCCATTACAAGTATCATACTTCTAACATTTCATCATAAGCTTTATGTATACACAAGTGAGATTGTAATACAACTGTAAGTGAGCAGTTGCTGAGTTGTAAAGCTTTGGGAAACTTGCACGAACAATTTTTTTTTTTTTTCATAATTACGGTATAAAATGGTAAAAGAGGATTCTATGAGAATCTGTCATGCTCGTGATTTCCCGAAATTCTCATGGTAATGTGAGAAAAATGAAATCTTTTTCAAGTGGCACAGTGACTCTGAATTCACAAATGCTACTTGATTTCCTACTTAAAATGTTCACTGTTGGGATTTAAAAGCATATCCATGGTTGACTCATTTATAGAAAGTGCTCAAGTGGTATATGAATGCACATGAGCAAAAAAGAATCCAAGATTCGTATTTTGTTGTTGTTTTAGAGCAGACCCTCTCTGAGATTATATATCGCTGTAAGAGATTCGACTACTGAAAAAAGAAAGCATAAATTACAATGATAAATATTTCAATGTAGGTGAAAGAAGTTACGTCCCACAAGATTGTCATGACTTGAAACTCACAAAATGTGTCAGAAGTATCTCTGACTCTTCATTGATTTGATCCCACACTTTCACAAATGTGTACATAGTCCCACACTTTCACAAATGTGTACATAGATATAATAGTGAAACAGACACAGGCACATACACTGATTTGAGGTTTTTTAACACAAAAGAGCATTATAATGGAACAGAGGTGGTTCCTTAGTTGACTTGTGAGAGTGGAGACCGTGTTAGCTGTTGCGGTTTCGATTCCTTGGTCAGAAATGATTCATAAGAGTTGTTTTCACGGAATTCTTCAAGCAATTTCTCCATTGGCATGGCCCGTAGTGATTCGATGGTGGCTTTGGTTGGGACCTCTGGTTCACTTTTTGCTGGAGTTGTCCCTGTGGGCTCATACTCCTGTGGTTTCACCAAATGAGTAACTTTGGGGATAAGAATCTAATGAGAGTGAAGAGAGTAATGTTATTATTATGCTGTGAGGAACAACTTACCATGTAACTTTGTTGAAAAGTTTCTTGAGCTTTATCCTCAATGACTCTGGCTTGGCAACAATGATCCTGTTGGAAACTTTCAAGAGATTTTTCATGTGCCCTGACATTTTCCAAGATTTGTGATACGGAGACCTTTTCGTCCTCTGACATGCCTGAGAGATTACAAGGATATCAATTTGTGATTGTCATAATAATGATTATCCCAAAAATTAACCAGAGGAACTAAGAAAGAGAGCTCACGATCAACTTGCTGGATTATCTCATCGCTGTTCTTGGTTATATCTTTCTCAGCTGCAGTCCTTGCAGAATCTACTTCCGCATCGTGTTGCTCGTTACTTTCACAAGCAGACCTAAACCAAACAGTTATGTTGGTGTCATAACATGAGAGACCCATAAAAGTGAATATAGCAAGCATTGAGAAGCAAATTCATAAAGGGTTTAACCACTTACCTAACAAGTGAAGAGACATCTGCGACTTGCTTGCTGTTCATCTCCTTTAGAGATTCATGAGTTACCTTGCAGTGTTTGAAAGCTGATTCCGCATGAGCCACACTAACGAATAGAAGGATAAAGAGAGGTTAAAAATACATTAATGAAAGAATGTAACTCAAAGCAACTGCCAAAACCATAGGAATGATCTTACGATTTCTGAAGCAGTAACTCCATTCGACAATGTTTTGCAGCCGAGAAATCAGCACCGTCGCTGGCGTCATTCTCAGATTGCGTGGAAAATGTCTCCCACTTTCTTTTTGCGTCATTAGCCAGATTATTTACGGCAGAGACATGTTCGTCCATGAAAGTTTTGTTGGAAGAGACGGAATTTTTAAAGTTATGGAGTCTTGAATCCACCTGCCAGGAAAGGAAAAACAATACAATTTTATATATCATGAACTAGAAGACAAAGAAACCAAATGAAAAGAAGCAACGAACCAATTCGTGTTGGCGGCGAATGTGGCTTGAGACTAAGTTAGTTAGATCCGCTATAAGTTTCTCTGAATCAGATTTTGACTGAGCCTGCACAACGCATGCCAGTTATAGATGGGCTCAAGCAAAAAAAGATTAAGCAAGAAACTTGAAGAGATGTAGTATTGTGACCTCGTAAGTCTTCTGGAAATCGATAATGCTGTTTATTTGACTATCATTTGCCACTGCAGCACGGTTCTCAGCAATTTTAGACTCTTCCAAAAGCTTCTGAAAGAACGTACTTGTGTATTCAGACATCTTCTGTGTTTCCTCCATCGTTGTGTGGAACCTCTGCGTATTAGGAACAAAAGAGATACAATCAGTCAACAGCTTCTGTAAAATCTTCAAGGCCAATGTATCTCAGTGCGCTAACCTGTCTCAGTTCCCTAGCAAATAGAGCCATTTCTCCCTGGTGGGACGTAAGAGCATTCTGAAGTTCATCGAATAACGACGATGTTGTCTCATCCCCTGAAGCAAGAAACTGAAATCCACAAGACAGCTACTTTTAGAACACATCAATAGTCATTGAAAGAAACGGAAAAAGAAGTTAGCAAGGCATACCTCATCAATGGAACTTGCACTTGAAGTCGTCAGTGCTGAAACTTCGTCAAGACAAGCATTCGAGTTTGCCTTATGCAAGCGAACTACATTCTGCACTGCCTCCAAGTGAGAACTATATAAATCCCTTGAAGCTCGAACTTTCCTTTTCATTTCGAGAATGGCCTGGACAAACAGATTTGCAAATAGTGTTACAAAGTTAGTCAACTATTAGAACATTAGCGAATTTCAGAAAAAAATTCTGCTCCCTGGTAAAACTATCTTGTACAACTATTTCAGACGAGGCTACTTCTGGATTGTTAGGAAACCGAAAAAAAAAAATTTGATACCTTGTTGTGTGCCTCTAAACGAGATTGTGACAATTTGTTAACACCCTTAAGGTGTACATTTTGCTTGGACAGACATGAAGCAACCATATTGAACAGATTGGACATTTGTTCAGAAAGTTGGGCTTGATAATTATCGACCACTTTTCTATTATCCGCACTGAGCTTGTCCTCTCTTCCTGCACAGCACCAAATATATCACATATTAGCAATCCTTATGATAATGCCAATAAAAAGAACAACTGAAATAATATAGACACATACCAATTTTTTGGTGTAATGAAGCATTGTCTTTAGTGGCTTTCTCTAAGTTGGATTGTAAAATGCAAGCTTGTTGAACCAGCACGTTTTCTGGCAAAATGCGGAAGCATGTTAGAGACAGCTTTCCAAGCATTCGGTTAGAGTAACGTTTTAGAAAATACCAGCTTTTTTCTGCTCTGAAATGATGAAATCTTTCTCCTTCATGGCATACTGAGATTTCTTCAATTCCTCGTTTGTGGAAGCAAGCATTTTGCTCGTTTGGCTCAAGTTTTTCTAGATAGAACAATTGAAGTCTCAGAGCATATTGATATAGTTAAAAAGCACAAAAGCCCATCAAAAGAAAATAACCAATACCTCGGTGGTATCAAGCTTGCTAGTCAGATCAGAGCACTCATGCACTTGACCCGTGTACTTGTCTTGCAATTCCTCAAGTTGCTGGTAAAAAGAAAAAGAAATGTAAATACTAATTTCACTTGTCATTTCTGACACTAACGTTAAAAATATATGTTTTTTTTATATATTGATTAAGAAGAAACCAACTTTTTGATAATTCTCTATCTGACCACCCATCTGTTCAATCTGTTCACCCATTGCCTACAAACAGAGCCAAAAAGGATTATATTAGTAGATGAGTAATGAGACGATGAGGTTATCATGTTTTCTTCAATCTATGAAAAAATCTGAGGAACAGAAACTTAGTACCTTTTTTTCACTCTCCTCTTGATAGTATCTCTCTTTGGGCATATAAACACCATTTTTCTCACGGGAAGCATAGACCTCTAAAAGGACAAGCAAAGAAAACATATAAGTAATAGACAAGCAGAGGAGTCAGTGTTGAGTGTAAATTTATTAAGCTGGTAAGTATACTCCATCAGTCATCCCTCCAATTATTTTATCCTTGGCTACAGTGAGAATGCTTCTTACCTGCCTTAAGTCGTTCGATTTCACCATAGAGGTCTTTTATCAAAGTAGACTTCATCATTTTCTGGTTCACCTGCCAAAAAGAAATGTAAAAGAGTACAAAAATTAATTCTGGCCTAAACGAAAACCAGAAAAATGAATAAGAGGCTTGGAATTCATGAAAGAAACAAAAAAAAACTAGCATAAAAGACAATACCTCTGGTTTGTTCCTAATATGCTTTGCCCTGTGTGCATAATCTAGAGTACTTAAGGTTTCCTCGAGACAATGAACAGCAGGTGAAACTGTTGCTATGATACATGTCTTCGTTCTCCCACCAAGTGAATCACGTAGTAAGCGGGTGAGCTTACTATCCCTAAGTTTCAGTGCAACACATAATTATAGGAGTCAGCATAGCTTGAAGCACAACTATATGATCACTAACGTACAGACACAAACCCCAGAAAAGAGCTTAAACCTGTAAGGAATGTGTCCAAGATGTTCAACCAAAGCACTGATCACTCGCCCTAATGTAAGAAGACTTTTGTTTATTTCACCAGCTTCTCGAGCGCGGCCCTAGATAGAGAAACGCTATTGAGTAAATCTGACATATAACCAGACATGAAATCTAGAAAATGAGAGGAAAGACACTCCAAACTCGATGAACAGTAAGACTCTACTTACATCCCTAGCACCAGAACGTGATATATTTTCTGATCCTGCCAAGTCAACCAAGTTCAGCTTGCCACACTTGATTAATTCTTCACCTTCCGGGGTAGCTTCTTTGATATGTATTGTTATTGAGAAGAGAGAATGTGACCGACTGAAAGTAAAAATTCGCATTATGTAGGAGAAACCTTGACATCAGTGTGCAAAGAACCCAAACATCAAAACACATTACCTCGATTGTTTATTCAAGAATGTTTCTGCAGTTCGCCGTTTAGAGGAACCCCTCTCGAGCAATGTGAAGATTTCATTGGCACTCGTCACGATTTCCTCTTCCAATCCTCTAACAAGAACACCACCTTTGCCGTCCTCCATCAGAGGTAACGGCTTCTTTTGTTTATCTTCAGAAGCAACTCTGGAGATATCATCAGGAGCAAGCAAATCGGTAATCTCTTCATTGTAGAGCTCCAAAAACGTGACTTTAACACTGTACTCAGCTTGCTGACCCTCGAGCGTATCAAAGATTTGTTTCACAGCTCTTGGTATAACACCTGCTTCAGCCGGAAGACCCCCATTAGGCCCGCCCTGTCCCAATTAAAATGGAGGCAAACAGCTTAAATTAGAGAACATCACCAGCAAACACCTTAAAAAGCAAACACAATGCAGCAAACACACAGACCTTTGACCTTCTACATTCTCCTTCCATTGTATATGTTTTCCCTGTACCAGTCTGGCCATACGCAAATATCGTACAGTTAAAACCTTCAAGCACTTCATTCACGATTGGAATAACGGCCTGATCATACAAATCTTTCTGTTTGGCCGATGGTCCAAACACCTGTGGTCAACATATAAAACACACATTCAGTATGTAGACACTCGTTAATCACGATGATTAAATGTACTTCTACTTTACATTGTGAGAAGAAAACTCCATCAATTATCAGAGTATAATTTGTAAACATGTCTCTTTCATAACAAAAAAAAGTACCCTAATCTAGGCCCAAGAACAGGCTATTTCAGCATTTCCCATAATCTACTTCCATGCCATAACCGAAAATTGAATCCAGAACGAGAAAATGCCTGCTGAATAGACGCAGATTTATACCTTATCGAAAGTGAAAACCCTATCAATGTGCTTCCCGGCAATGTTTTGGGAGACAGCAACTTCTCTTTGAAAATCATTACAGGTGAGAACCTGGGGAGCATTACTCCTCAATTCGTCATCGCTAAATGGCCTGTCAAAAATCAAAATTAAAAACCCAGAAATTAAAACCAAAAGACGCAGTAGCGAAATTAGAACCTAGATCGATTTGAACATAAACAGTAAAGTAATTCAAAAGTGGGGTAAGACCCAAAACCAAACCCAGAACCCTAAATTCAATTCCGATTATACCTGCATCGAAGGAGGACTTGAACATTGACGCCTTTCTCTTTGTCGCGGCCTGACATCTTAAATCGGCGGACGGACGGCGAATCCAGTGAGGCTAATTTCAAATCGGTACCTTCACCGCTCGGTAAGATCCAAAGTATTTGTATTTTGAAATTATCGGACTCTCTCTCTCTCTCTCCTCCTCTCACCGGCGACGGAATCTTAGTAGAGAGAGCGGGATGTGATGTGAGAGTGAGATTTGAATTATTTGAAGAGGCGCTCCTCTTTTTCTTTCGAATTTAACGATTGTTCTTACTAGTTTACCATATTACCCTTCCCTTATACATGCCAACGATTCATCCATACAACGAGGTCCACAGTTTATTTATCAGCCCATCTAAGGCCCAAATAATCGCCTCTGTAACTGTATGGCCACTTTTTAGGAAAATAGTAAAAAAAAAAAAGCTAAGATTCACTTGATACGTACGAACTACGAAGTAACAAATCTGTATTTTTTTTTTCTGGTCAGCCCCCGGTAGTAACGCACCGAGGTGCTACAAAGTGGATTCACCCGTGGGCTACCACCCCGCCTATCCCGAGTTTGAGATGCCTATAAAAAAATTAGTAACAATAGAAAGGAAAAACCCACCTTGTGTAATTAGTTCTCTCCCGCTATCCTCTCAGTGTCACAGACTCGCAGTCGCAGTCTTTCGACGATGGATTAAGATCCGAGACAAGCTCTGACTCAACTCACCATCATGTCTTCACACAAACATCCAAACATGTTTGAAGCATAAAGCAACCAAATATAAAGGGCAAACAAAAAACAGCTAGGAAACAACAGATTTTGTTTTTTGTTTTAAGGAAACAATATGTATTGTTATGAAATGATATTAAAATGTAACGTAACATACATCATAATTATGGAAAATTAAATTACAGAATTCCACGGTGGAATGAAGAAAAAAAGAAAAGAAAGATCCACACCACGCAACAAAGGGGTGTTAACTGCTACAACCTGTAATAATGTATCACAAATTTCACAATCTCCTATGATTATATATTTTCCTAAAAAATAAAACAAATTAAAAAGGAATTAAATCAGAGAAACTCCTCGACAAAATCGCCGAAAGCGAAATTGCCGTTACAAGACTCAATGGCGTTAACGACGTCTTGGAAAACGGAGAGGCTGCATGGAACGACCAACATAACCTTCTGGTCGAAACAGTGGAACTCGTCGTGTGACTTGTCTAGGAGCATCCTGAACAAAGGATGATTCAAATAGCTTGTCGGCACCACGCGCCTCACACGTTCTTCCCCTACGTACACTGCGAACGTCCCCGTCGGCGTCTTTGTCGCCGTCACCGGAGACGTGTCGTCCGCCTCGCTCAGAAGAGACTCGTTGTGAGTTGACTCTGAGCCGCCTTCTCCGCTTCTCGTCGTCGTGTTGATGCTCTTCACTTTCTTAGCCAAATTCTTGAAGGAAGCTATCCTTTTTCCCAGCATTTTTATATTTATATGTACAATTTTTTTTTCCCTGGAAACTTTTAAGATGTATGTAGAAGAATTAAGATGTGAAGATGAAGAAAAATAGAAGAAGAAGATGGTTGGTGATTATATACCAAGATTGGATGTATAAACAATATAATAAGAAGAGAACTGGCGAGCTTTTGACTTTCTTTTATTTTTATTTCCGCTATTTGTTTTTTTGTCTGTGTTGACTTCTAATAGTGGGGTGCATTTCTTGGCGGAGAGAATTGTAATTTTAAAAAGAAGAAAATAATTATGATAAGAAAAGTGCATAAATCTCGTCGTAAATCAGGGTTACGTGACATTACCAAACAAAGAAAATATCATGGTTACGTGAAACATGTCTTTTCGACTAAATGAATAAACATAGCACCGCTCTCGTTGTTTTTAGAGATTAGTACATTACGCAAGCGATAGGTTATCACGGACGTTCGTATCGTATATACGGTCCGTGACATTTGATTTAATATATAAAATGGCATGCTCGATTCAGTATTAGATATATATGGCCCTTTTATTCAACGAGGTAGTGATTGCTTGTAAGTTCACTACAAGAAAACAGACCTTTGCCATCGACACAAATCGTTGTAAAAT
>OVBJ01003127.1:0-13628 GCA_900406535.1 Noccaea bulbosa
CCTGGGTCAAAAACACAACTATAAAAATATAAATATTAAATAATTTTTTTTTATAAATATACATAATATTTTACAAAAACATTCTACGCTTTATGAGTACGGTCACGGAGGAAGACAGTGTTTTTCAAAAGTGAATGATCCAAATTCTTTAACTTAATGTGCTTTAGTTTATTAATAATTTTTTTTTTTNTTGAACCAGTAATCAATCACGTAGATCCGCCTTTGCTTGAACTTCTCTTTTGTCTCAGGCAGAAGCCCAACCCTTTTAATTTTGTATTAACTTGTAAGCACGTCCAAAGCAGGAGACAATTCACTAACACTACTACTACTTGATTCTTCAGAGTTATCAATATTTCATTTGATATTTGTATAAATTAAAAAAGCCGATATACTATCTAGCTATCCCAAATCTGACAATGAGATCAAGAAAAGTCGTTTATCTAAGGCCAAAAGAGGGGTGGAATTAGAAAATAAGAGAGATTAAACGGCAAATATGCGAAGATTGATGTGACATTCTCTGCCCCTACAGCACACTCAAGCCCACAATTGCCACATGATGGATAAGATAATGACTCGTTAAAGATCTTTTTTTTTGCTCTTTGATCAGTCTTCACATGGGTTATGGTCCCTACGTGTGTATGAATTGTTACCATTCTTCTCTGTGTTTTTTATATCTTTCAATAACTTTGTCCACAAGGTTCCCGACAAAAACCATTTGAATCTATAGTTAACCGGTCTGATATTTATAACCAAAATTTGATCGTGATCGGTCGGCATGAGTATGACCAGTCCGTATTTGTTACACCGTTAAAGAAGAAGTAACACATTTCTCTCTCAAGTTAAGATTGCAAAATGACCTAATTGATTAAGGACACTGGTTTTACCATTTACTAGTACAAATGAGAGCTTGCTATAAGATTCCTTTTGTTAATTAATATCCGGTTTCTGAAATTATACATTTGCCCGGTTTTGGCGTTTTCAAATGACAACTCACTCCCACCTATAATCACTGACACAAATCAGAAACTTTTAAAAGAACAAACCATCACTCGCACACACTTGTGTGTCCTTGTGATTTTTCTTTCCTTATTTCAGATATAATTTCAAGTTACAACAAGCAAGTTTTTCTGTGCATTTTTTTTTTTTTTTAATAATCGGGTTTGTCTTATTTACTAATACGGTAATACCACAACTCAGATTAATCATAATAAAACCAACGTTTTATCACGCGGTTACGTAAAACCATTCGTGTCCATATAAACATAAGCACCATATAAATTAAAAATTGAGCATACTAGGATTTATAATCTAACATGTACAGCTATATATGTGAGGGATTGGCTAAACGAGTTGTTTCAGATTAATGCATGTTCGTTTCTATAATACCTTTTAAAAATTAAACAAAAGAAAGCCATGTGGAATCAGGAACAGAAGAGGCATGGGGAGATCAAATAATCCAGTGATGGAGCTAGAAAAAGACTAATTCAATCATGAACCCTAAGTATTTTTTATCTTTCTTGAATCTCTTCTTATCAAAATTTCCCCTCTTGTTATATAAAAAGCCTCAGCAAATTTAACTTCTCATCCCAGCTTTCTTCCTCAATTGATCTGTTTGTTTCACGACGAGAGAGTTAAGGATAGATATCGGAAGATAATATTTTTCTTTCTACACAAGTTAACTTGCCAGGTAGTTTTTTCCCCTTCGGGTTTTTGTTAGTTATTTCGGAAAAGTAAAGAATTAAATATTCTTTAAAAAAATTGCTCAAAAAAAATATATATATATATATATCTTAAAAAACATTTCAAAGTTTCGACTGAGTTTTTCTTAATGCTTTTCATTTGATTGTCTTTGTCTGTTGATGCACTTTTAGGGGTTCTTGGCACATTTATTTATCCATATGATGCAATATTAATTCCATATACATACCCGGCATAAACAAATATAATATTTATTTGAATGTCATTTTTTTTCCAGAAAATTCACAAAATCAAGCTCTACTGAATTTTGATTTATAATTCTACAATCCCTGATGATATATTCAACTAATCTTATAAATAGATATTACAATTTCTCAGTTACCATGCCAAAATTTCTCTTTGCATCTTTAAACAAAATCACTATTTTATCTTACAAAATAGTTTGATGCTATAACAATATTAAAAATTAAATAAATCAGCAAGATTGTAATTTGATTTATCTAGATAGAGAAAAATTTATATGGGTAATTGTATAAGAAGTTTTTAAAGAGCTTCACTTACTGGAAATTCAAGAAAATGACAAGAAAAAATATTTATGTTTTAAAAAAAAAAATGACAAGAAATATTGAACGAAGACAGGATTTTAGTTGAAACTTTCCAAATATGATATGATCGATCGAATGGTGTAGTCGCCAGACAAGCCGAGAAATCGGCATAGCTTCTGTTTTTGTAATAATACTGTCCATTTTCATAAACGAAATGACTGAAAACACCCTAAGAATGCATGTGTTGTGTTGTACTGAAAACTCAAAAAGTCTTGGAACTTTACAACTTTGTGTCTTTTTCTCCAATTTTACCCCCCGCTTCAAAAGGAATTGTCACTCTCAACCTTGCCATTTTTCCAGTTCACCTCTCTTTTATTTATGGCCCATGAACCATAACTTGTTTTAGTTTATATACCAAAATATCAACATTTATATAACCTGCATGCATGCATTATGCATATACATATAGACTCATTATCATGTTGGATTGTGTCTAGTCTATTCTTTCCCAAAAGAACACACTAAAGAGACGAGATTCTTGTTATCCATGATAACGGTCTTAAAGAATCAAACAAAATGACTAATTGATGAACTATTTATGGTCTTGTGAAATCAGGTAACAATATTAGATTTTTTTTTGTTTTCAAACTGTAGAAAAGTCTCTGGAATATCTTGACAAAAATTTATCGAAATTACTTTATATATAGAAACTCAATATTTTGTGAAAAGTAAATGATTATTAATTTTACGAAAAAATGTTTAGCTTGAATACGAGACTCTATGTAAAGAAGGAAACCATTTGAAACATCTACTGCGTATGGTTCTTAGTCCAAAAGATTATAGACCAAAAATCAAATTTTTTTTTTTTTTTTTGAAAAAGGGCATAAAATCAAATTTTATCGAAAATCATTTAGAAAAAAACATATGATACAAACGACCAATTTCCAATATCGTATTAATTTTGCAAACTTTAAAGTTTAAATAAACTTTTCCATTATTTTTCTCTCTATGATTAAACATACGCAACCGTCTTTCTTGTCAACACATTTATGTATAACCATTTCTTGCTAGTACGTACATATACATTTATCATCACATATGTATTGGATTTCATTTTCAGAAATCAAACCAACCATCTACGACAAAAAGAACTTGGTAATGTGCCCATTTTTAGAAATCAATAGATATTTTATATTTCTCTAACTTTAATAAGAGTAAAAGAATAATAAATATATTTTTTGTTTGAATGATAAATAATTTATGTAGATATACATCAACATTTTATTTGCCGATTCATATATACATGCGTGTGGTGTCAGTGTCTATGCAATTTTAACTACTTGTATTCATATAACTTTATTTTCGACACAGTTTTGTTTCGTGTGTAGATCTAGAGAGCTAAAATTATGGAGCCATCAGAGAAACCATCGACCAAACCGTCTTCTCGGACTCTCCCTAGAGACACTCGTGGCTCTCTCGAAGTATTCAACCCGTCAACTGTTCCGACCCGACCCGATAACCCCGTGTTCCGGCCAGAACCACCAACGTGGCAAAATTGGAGCGATCCACGTGGCAGTCCTCAACCTCAACCGCAACGTCAACCTCAACACCAAACCGAACCAGCTCCCGCCAACCCGGTTCGGTCTGAAGAGATCGCAGTCACAACCTCATGGATGGCTCTGAAGGACCCATCACCGGAAAAGATCTCCAAGAAGACAATCACGGCCGAGAAACCAGAGGTTGCGGCAGTGGCGGCGGAGCAGAGGGCGGCGGAGTGGGGACTGGTTCTGAAAACGGATACGAAGACAGGAAAGCCACAGGGAGTGGGCGTTAGGAACTCTGGTGGAGCTGAGAACGATCCGAACGATAAAAAGAATTCTTTGCAGAGAAGCTCGAACAATTCTTGCCGGAGCTCCGGCGAGATGTCGGACGGAGATGTCGCCGGAGGGAGAGGTGGGATTCCGAGAGTATCGGAAGATATGAAAGACGTCTTGTCGACGTTTCAACAAACGTTTGTGGTTTCGGATGCTACCAAACCCGATTACCCGATTATGTATGCTAGTGCCGGTTTCTTCAACATGACCGGTTACACTTCCAAAGAGGTCGTCGGCAGAAACTGGTAATTAAGATTATCTCAAGATTATATCAAAGTATGTTTGCTTACAAAAATATTTAATTTTAGAAATATCACTAAAAGCTCATAAAGATTTTCTAAATAGTCTAGTACTCTCATATGGTATTTTTGACCTATTTATCTACAAATCCATAAACTGGAAATTCCAAAAAGAAAAAAAGAATGAAGAACATAATTTTGGATATTTTTTTTCCATTGCAGCCGATTTTTACAAGGATCAGGGACAGATGCAGATGAGTTAGCGAAGATAAGAGAGTCATTAGCTGCTGGGAACAATTATTGTGGGCGTATATTGAATTACAAGAAAGATGGGACCTCCTTTTGGAATCTTCTCACGATTGCTCCCATTAAAGACGAGAGTGGCAATGTCCTCAAATTTATAGGGTTAGTCCCTTAACTAATACATAACTTTCTTTTCTTTACTCGTTTAAGTCCTTTATTTATTTGTTTTCAAATTCCACCCTTTTTGATGGGACTTGAGTGTGGACCTGTGACTGTGTTGCTTTCTCCGCAATAATTATAAACTGATTGTCATTGGATCTGGTAGGTCGTCTTGGATCCAACGGCAATTTCATAAAAATATGAATTAATTTTGAGTTAAGAATAAAATGAATTACTTCATAAAAAAATGTTTTTTGGAGATGAAAAAACGAAGATATCGAATATGTTTTGTTTGTTTTTCATAAACAAAATAAAATAAAATTGTTTTGCTTGTTTTTATTTGGACCAGAATGCAAGTAGAGGTGAGCAAGCATACTGAAGGTGCCAAAGAAAAGGCTTTAAGGCCCAATGGGCTTCCGGAATCTCTGATCCGATACGATGGTGATCTATAGTTTTTATTTATTTATTATTATCTTGTTTTTATTTGAAAATATTTATTAAAATAGTTTTTTGAAATTGTAACAGCGCGCCAAAAAGATATGGCGACGAACTCAGTGACGGAGCTGGTGGAGGCGGTGAAGAGACCTAGAGCACTAAGCGAATCAACGAATCACCATCCCTTCATGAGAAAATCGGAGAGCGATGACCCTCCGGCTCCGACGAAACCTGTTCGACGAATGTCTGAGAACGTCGTTCCTTCAGGCCGGAGAAACTCCGGCGGCGGCGGGAGAAGAAACTCGATGCAGCGAATCAGCGAGATTCCCGAGAAGAAACCAACAAAATCTTCTCGTCTTTCTTTCATGGGGTAAAATAATAATTCAAAATCTCCAAATTCAGCGCTAATTTTTACAAAGACCAATTTAGTCCTTGGGTATGATTATGACTGATTACGGTCTTCTGGTGTTTAGTATAAAGAAGAAGAAAGACTCTGTGGATGAGTCTATTGACAATGGTTTTATAGAGTATGGAGAAGAAGATGATGAGATCAGTGACAGAGACGAGAGACCAGAGAGTGTTGATGATAAAGTGAGACAAAAAGAGATGAGAAAAGGTATGGATCTTGCCACCACACTCGAACGTATCGAGAAGAATTTCGTCATCACCGATCCTAGGCTTCCCGACAATCCCATTGTAAGGAAAAAAAAAGAAAAGAAAAACATTTCTGTTTCACTTGGATTGGTCTGAAAACGTTTCGTTTGATTTGCTTCGTCCTCTGTTTCTAGATTTTTGCATCTGATAGTTTCTTGGAGCTCACGGAGTATAGCCGTGAAGAAATTCTTGGCAGAAATTGCAGGTAAAAACATGATTTTAAACTAAGTTTTCTTCCACAAAGATTCCAGAACAGAGTATTTTATTTTCTTGGAAAATTATTTCAGGTTTCTGCAAGGTCCAGAGACTGATCCAACAACGGTAAAGAAAATTCGAGCGGCTATTGATAACCAAACCGAAGTGACGGTTCAGCTCATCAATTACACCAAGAGCGGTACTGAGTTTTCGATATTCTTATAGATCATGCCCATGGATCAATGTATAATGTATAGTAATAGTATAGAGTCTTGAAATCAAACATTGTTTTCTGTTTCAGGGAAGAAGTTCTGGAACATTTTCCACTTGCAACCTATGCGTGATCAGAAGGTACAATGATTAACATAAATACCTTGCGTAATACGGCATCTTCAAGTTAATCGGAACATGAATGTACAGTATAAATCTCGGATTCTTCGGACTGTGAATTTTAAACTGGAGATATGTTACTGACAGGGAGAAGTACAATACTTTATTGGAGTTCAATTAGACGGAAGCAAGCACGTTGAGCCAGTCCGCAATGTCATTGAAGAAGTTGCAGTGAAAGAGGGTGAAGAGCTGGTCGGAACCCTAATTCTTTTTGAATCTCCATTTTCCATCATAATCATTTGGTTGAGGATTACTAACCAAATTTGTTTTCTGGAATCTGAACTCTTCAGGTGAAGAAAACAGCTGTAAGTATCGATGAGGCCGTACGAGAACTTCCTGATGCTAACATGGTAAGTGATTGATTAAGCATATTGATAAATATTTGAATTTTCGATTAGGGTTTGTGTTGTGAGGACCTATATTAAATGTTTTTTTGTGTATTTTTTTGAAGACGCCAGAGGATTTATGGGCAAATCATTCAAAGATTGTTCATTCGAAGCCTCACAGGAAAGATTCACCGCCGTGGAAAGCTATCCAAAAGGTATTGGAGAGTGGAGAGCAGATTGGTCTGAAGCATTTCCGACCGGTGAAACCTTTGGGTTCCGGTGACACAGGAAGGTCTGAATTACTCTGATCTATATAATGAAACAACTTACACATAACGTTTTTGTCATCAAACTTATAAATAAATGTCCCTTTTTGTTTTACCAGTGTGCATCTAGTGGAACTCACCGGAACAGATCAGTTGTTTGCAATGAAAGCAATGGACAAGTCCGTCATGCTTAACCGTAACAAAGTAACTACAGTACCTTGCTCAACAAGTTTCGCTTCTTGTTTCTGAGTTACATAGCCGCTCATACAAATTTTTGCAGGTGCACAGAGCTAGAGCTGAAAGAGAGATCCTAGATTTGCTTGACCATCCTTTTCTTCCTGCACTATACGCTTCATTTCAGGTCGGAAAATCTGTTTGCACGTATGCATACATGCGTTTCTCAGTCTCATGTCGCTGATGGATCATGTTTTACTCTGCAGACAAAAACGCACATATGTCTTATAACAGATTACTATCCAGGAGGAGAACTTTTCATGCTCCTAGATAGACAACCTAGGAAGGTCCTCAAAGAAGACGCCGTAAGGTACAAGTTTTCTAATATCGACAAATCTCAAGCCTTTTTTCACATAAATCATAAAATAACAGGAAACCTGATCGAATTTTTCAGATTCTATGCTGCTCAAGTCGTCGTTGCACTAGAGTATCTTCACTGTCAAGGCAAGTTGTTCGACCTCTTCTTTCAGTTACACACAAAACTTGAGACGTAAGGAATCTTGACATGATATGTATGTTTCCTATTCAGGAATAATTTACCGAGATTTGAAGCCGGAAAACGTATTGATCCAAGGAAATGGCGATATCTCCTTATCGGATTTCGATCTGTCTTGCTTAACATCTTGCAGACCTCAGGTTTTCTCTCCCTATCAGATTCTTGTCAAAAATTTATGCTGGAGAGTTTTTCATGAGCTAATTACGGGTGATCATTGTAACTCACAGCTGTTGATTCCGAGAATAGATGAAAAGAAGAAGAAGAAGCAACAGAAGAACCAACAAACTCCAGTCTTCATGGCTGAACCTATGCGTGCATCAAACTCATTTGTTGGCACTGAAGAATATATTGCTCCGGTTAGTGTGATTATGTATATACAAGCTTAATCATACCGGTTAATTTAATTAAGCTAATGTTTCTCTATCTTAACCGGTAATTAATGTCTCATACGAGTAGGAAATTATAAGCGGAGCAGGGCATACGAGTGCAGTGGACTGGTGGGCTCTTGGTATCCTGATGTACGAAATGTTGTACGGATACACTCCTTTTAGAGGAAAAACCAGACAGAAGACTTTTGCCAATGTTCTTCAGAAAGATTTGAAGTTCCCAGCTAGCATTCCTGTAATGGATCAATCACTATTGTTATATCAATCAATGGCATGTAAATATGAGATGTTTAATTGTTTAATTTGTTATGGGTCTTGCAGGCAACTCTTCAAGTGAAACAGCTGATCTTTAGGCTGTTACAACGAGATCCGAAGAAGAGATTAGGTTGTTTTGAAGGAGCAAACGACGTCAAGAACCATTCTTTCTTCAAAGGCATAAACTGGGCTCTGATTCGATGCACGGTAACTTCAAAGTTTCTCTTTACTTGGGACAGAAGTATACAGTTTATGTTTTACTTGCGAAAAAAGAAAGATATTGTTTTTTCATGAGTTTGTTTCGATCTGCAGACTCCTCCGGAGCTTGAAACTCCCATATTTTCCGGCGAAGCTGAAAGCGGAGAGAAAGACGTCGTGGATCCTGAACTGGAAGATCTGCAAACAAATGTTTTTTGAGATTTGAATTTAAAGTTTATTTTCTTTCTTTTAAATGCTTTTAACTTGCTCTCCCTAAGCTTTGAACGAAATGGTTTTCTCTTTCCTTTTTTTTCATATTTTTATCGTTATCTATTTGATTTGTGTTCCTAAGTTTTTCTTGTATTATGTGTTTGTTTGTGTGATTTTTTAAAGCATGTTTTGTTACCTGTCAATAAAATTATTCAAGTTTTGTCTACGTTTTGTTTGTTTATAAAATGGCATGATGAGATAAAGTTGCTAATTATAAAAAAGGAAAAAAAAAGTGAAGCTTGTATATATAGTTTTGTGAAAAAGACATCCAAAAGGAGTTTTGAAGGCCATGAAAGATGATGAAAGCTGACTGATCAGTAAAATAAATAGTCATCATGAAAAGCACATGCCAAATGTGTTTCAACCGATATAGAAGCATGAGAAAGTGAAGCAAAAATGATTTCAACAAAGTTGCAATTTTTTTCTTCTCTCATTTGTCTTGTATTTTATGTTTCCTGAAACCAGGAAATTTCAAAGCAAATTTTAACACTTGTTTGTAAAGTATAAGAAGAGTCAGAACCATGAAACATGTATAAAAAAAAGAGAAGAGAAAAGAGACTCTTCACTCTTGTATACCTCCATGAAACATGTTTGACAAATCACTGAACTCTCCGAGCAACAACCAATGCCTGATTTTCATTACTAAGTTTGTTTTCTTGGTTAGTTACACAAAAGCAGCTTACTTTCTTCAAATTCCAAAAACCCAACAGACAATGAGACAATTAGGGACCTTTGCAGATATGATTTGGCAAAGTGAATCGTTTGGCATATGTGGCATGCTCTGATGTTTTCATTGGCCAATTTTTCTGCCTACGTGGAGTCCCTGAGAAGGGTCAAAAAATCTTTCGCTTTCTCCGATCCAAATTTCATTTTCTTGGATTCTGATTCACTTCTTTTCTTTCCACTTTGTCTCCCCATAAAATTTCCAGACTTTCTTGTCTCTTCTTACTTCTTAGTCCAAAATTTTGTTTTTTTTTCCCAGTTTTCTCCCTTTTTGTGTTATCTGTCTCTACTCTCTGAGCTTACTCTTGCTTTGATTCTACTTGATAAATCTGGAACTGTCCCGTTTTCTCCCTTTATTTTTTTCCAGGGAAAGTTTCAATCTTTCTGATTCTAGCAGGGAATTTGATAGACCCTAACGGAGAAATCTTCTCTTCACTGACAAATTATTTTTCCAGCGAAAGGTTTATCGCTCTCTGTTTTCTCCACTTTTCTCGGGAATCAAAGACTCCTCTTTTCCTGGAAAATTAGACCTTTTTCTTTTTTATTCAATTCAATGGCGTCAAGAGAAGTATCAACGATGATCAAACAAGGGTTTATCTCTGATCCTCCTCTCTCTTTCTCACCTTCAAGAATTACGTCTCTCTCCAAACCACCCTCATCCCCCACAGCCTCCTCTCCTCCTCGATCGCCGAACGATTCCACTCGGTCGCGTCACTCAAACCCGACCCTTCTCGACATGATCTCCGACGAGCACAACCGCGAGACCAGAAGATACCAAGACGAGCCTCGGAGGAAATACCACGCGCGCGTGGCCAAGATCTTGACGGATTTCAAGAACGGCGTAGGGCCTGGCGACGCGAAGCTGACTCTTGTTGGCAGAGACGGGCACAGAGCGACCATGGATGTGCACAAGAAGGTGTTATCAGAGAAGAGCAAGTTTTTCACGGAGAAGATGAAGTCTCGAAGAGAGAATGGTGTCTCTCAGCCTCACATTGTGGAGTGTGATGATGTTGAGACGTATGTAGAGGCTGTGGTGTTGATGTATTGCGATGATCTCAAGAACAAGCTGATTGGTGAAAATGTCGTCAAAGTCTTGGCTTTGCTTAAGGTAACATTTGTAACTCTTCCTCTTACATAGTGTGGATTTGATTTCTGGTAGATAGATTTAAAGGCTTGAATTGGAATCTCAAGGATGATTAGGATAGAGGAAATGATAATCCATGTCTCTCAGAATCTCTTGATCTGATTTGTTCCTGGGAAAATGAAAGGAAAGTGGAACTTTTTGTGGACTAATTACTCACAGAGACACTGTTTCTTGCTCCATCTTTTGTGTGTGTGTGTGTGTGTAACATTTACACTGCGTCAATTGAATCTGCTTCTTGACATTTTCTGTATGTATGGCTAACCAAATCTGAGAGCTTCATATCTCCAAATTGGTTTCATTCTCCCGCTTCTGTGATGGTTTCAGTGTCTTTCGTTTTGTAGGTTTCTTCAGCTATAGTGTTTGAGGAGGGGATAAAGTCATGCTCGGAGTACTTAGAGGCGGTACCTTGGTCAGAAGAGGAGGAACAAACCGTTGTGTCTTGTATTGAAAAGCTTGATCTTCCTGGTTCAACAGCCACTTCGGTTCTGGAGAGAGTATCAGTATCATCCTCTGAGCCCTCCACTTCCAAAAGTATGACCAACAACGTCTTCTTGAAACTCCTTACTAATGTTCTCCAAGCCAAAGATGATAAAGCTCGCCGAGAAATGAAAGCTGTGATCTCTCGGTTGATTAAAGAAGAAGCTGGCCATGATGTGTCTAAAGAAATGCTCTACAGTCTGTGTCACCGATGTCTCCTCTCACTTATCCTCTGCTTATCAGAAGTCACCTCCCACATGAATGATCCCGGTGATTTGGTTGGAGAAATCTCAAGAGAAGCTGGTAACTTGCTTTGGATAGTCGACATACTAATCGAGAAGAAGATCTGCGACGAGTTTGTGCAGCTATGGGGGGAGCACAAGGAGCTAGCGAATCTCCATTCCAAGATTCCTGCAAAGTACAGACATGAGATAAGCAAGATCACTGCACAGGTCTGCGTTGGAATTGGTAAAGGGAAGATCTTGGTGAAGAGGGAAGCTCGGTTTACGGTTCTGAAGACATGGTTAGAGTCTCTGTACGATGATTTTGGTTGGATGAGAAGGTCATCTTCGAGATCAATGGACTGGAAAGTTGTGGAGGATGGACTCAGCCAGATGATTCTGACGTTGTCGTTGAGTCAGCAACAGGTGGTTCTGATGAAGTGGGTTGATCGGTTTATGAGCAAAGGAGATGAATGTCCAAACTTTGAAAGAGCTTTTGAGGTTTGGTGGAGAAGAGCTTTCGTTAGACAGGTCATCATGGTAGAGCCAAGTGATGCCTCTCAGCTTCAGATTACAACATTACATTGATACTTCAGATTACAACATTCAGATTACGTTACAGTGATGCCTCTTAACTTTTCTTTTCTTTTCTTTTTTTGTGTCTACAAAGTACAAAGGCTTTACATTTGTGAATAGAAACGTCAACTTGAATAGTGTTAAATGTATACAAAGGTTTGTGATTTAGTCAAAAGTCCTATTACATACACATGGTTACTGAAACAGAGTTGAATCTTTTTACATTCTGCAAGTGTGTATTTATAATGAAAACAGAACTCAACATGATTCACAAAACAGTTTGAAGACTTTTACCAATTATACGAAATTTCATATACGGGAAGAACAAAGAATCGTTACAAAGAATAAATTGACATAAAAAAAAGCATCAATTAGTTTCTTCTTCTTCTTTTTCATCATCCTCAAAGCGTAACAAACGGATGGTTGGCGAGTGAATGACTAGACCACCTCTTGTGAACGTCTCTCTCCAAGCATCTGCTCAAAAAGTCTTTAGCTTGTGTAGACAACCAAACTGGTTGACGAGGCATGAGATCGCTGTGACCGATGAGATTGGCCCAATCATCAAAGCAAAGATCACCATGTTCTGCCCAAACCAATTCTCCGCTTAACATCTCCAAAACAGAACATCCAAAAGCCCACACATCCGCTCCAAAGTCAACAATGCCATGGCTGATTAGCTCCGGAGCCATGTATCTCGTGGTGCCTCTCGTGTGGCCGTAGCCGTCACCGTACGCGAGGGAACCTTTCTCCATAGCTAAACCGAAATCCCCAATCTTGGTCAAGTACCCGTTAGGTCTAAACCGGTGATCGACAGGGGAGAGCAAGAGATTATCCGGTTTGATGTCGCAATGGACGATGTTGCGGTCGTGGATGTATGTGAGACCTAACAAGACATCTCTAGCGAAGAGCTTTACTTCAGACTCAAGTAACTCTCCGTGATTATCGTCGATCAAATCCGCGATTGTTTTCCCGGAGCAATACTCGAGAATCAAGTTGTATTGCATACAATCTCCGAATGGATTAAGATCGTTCTCTTCGCGTGCGATCTCGTCTCCGAAGCAACGGACTACGAAAGGAGAATTCAAACGGATTAAGATCCTTGCTTCGTCCATGAGGCTTGTAGCGCGTGAAAGCTCTGCGGTTTTGATGGCTCTCTCCGTTTTGTCTTTGTTGTTTGTGGCTAGATAAACCGAACCATAACCGCCCCTTCCAAGTAGCTGAGATTTGACCCAAGACGACGATTTGCTTAGTCCTCCTCCGTCGTGGATTACAGCTGAAGATCTCTCATCACAAACTTCCAAGGATGATCCTTTCTCTGTGATCGTACTACTCTTTTTCTTCTTCTTCATTATCTTCTTCTTCAAAGTCGGCTTCTTTTTCACAATCTTGGTCTTTCGAGGACGAAGAACGATCGGTGATAATCTTCCGGTCATCATCGTGACTTTTCAAACCTAAAATCTCTAAACAAAAACAAATACGTTTTTTTTTTTCCTACAACATCAACAAAAACAAATATGACTTGGGATTTAAGTTTTCCATTTTTCTTTCACACAATCTAATTTAAATAGATGTAAAAAAGGAAATTTCCATTTTTCTTTATGATTTCCTTTTTTGTTCCGTTAGT
>OVBJ01003128.1:0-13624 GCA_900406535.1 Noccaea bulbosa
TTTTGTTCCATCACGCACATCCCCCGGACACACAACACAAAGGCGGATAAGGTAGCACAGAGTGCTCGAGATCTACCTTACAATGTGTATTATATAAATAATACTCTACCGATTTGGACCTCCAGACCAATCTAGGACTATATGTTGTTGCCAAAAAAAAAAAAAAAAAAAAAAAAAAAAAAAAAAAAAAAAAAAAAAANCATCCAAAAGAAAATAAAACTGCATAAAAATGAATTCATTAAGTAAGAAAAATTATATTTGTAACCTATAAACTGTGTGAAGTCTACTCAGTAAGTTTACTATATAGGAAGATCTTAAATTTAAAGTTTAAAATATATTAAAAATATATTGATCAGGCTATTTACACATAATTTTAAATTCGAATAAGATAATTCATAATTCATTTATGATGATAGATTCATATCTATAATTATCAGATTATTACAAAAATTTAAAAGCTTTACTGGAATAACAAAAACGGTGTGGTTTTGATCAAAAAAGAAATTTAAAAGAGTACTTAAACCTAAATTCTGTGTGCGTTCGTATAATATAAATAGTGTAGTCATCTCTTGCAGCCACTTCTTTTACAGCCGTCTACGTGTTATTCCTATTTCCTAGGGTTTATGAGAGATCTTGCTTTCTCTATTGTTATTTCACTACAAGAAAACAAGCTCTTTGTGACGGAACTTTGCGACAGAAATATTTCCGTCCCAAATTTGCGATGATTTTACGATGAAATTGCGACGGTATAAGAAGCCATTGCAAATCTGTCGCAAGTTTGCGATGAAACACACTCTATCGCAAATTTGCAATGGCCTTGTGACGTATTTGCGAGGAAAAGTTGTTGGCCGACATCTGGACCGGTTAGGTATGGACGTGTTAAATGAAGTTCACCTACCAATTGCGATGAAACTTTTTCGTCGCAAATCCGTCGCAAGTTAGTCGCAAGTCAGTCGCAATTCCTTCGCAAATTTGAATTTAGTCGCAAATCCATCCCAAATTGTTCAGCAAATCCATCGCAAATCCGTCACAATTTCGTAGCAAAATTTTTTCGACATCTATAAATAACGAATTTACGTTCAGTTTGTTTCATACCAAATCAAAAAATATGAAAGGGAAGAAAAGAGGGGCAAAAAAAAAAAAAAAGAGAGGGAAGAAAAAAAAGAAAAGAAGAGAGGAAAAAAAAAACACCAAAAATTGAGTTATGGAATATATGAGTTACGAAGCTGGAAGTACAATCAAAGAGATCCAGGGACCGGCGAAGTGACGAGAGAGTTTGTTGAAGGATTACATGGATTTTTTAACCAAGCACGAAACCAACCACAGGCAATGCAAAGTGTTAAAATATTTTGTCCCTGTCATAAATGTATGAACAAAAAATATGTCGCTATTCATACTGCGAAAACACATTTATTTAATAGAGGATTTCTACCAAACTATTATGTATGGAATTTTCAGGGGAAAATCATTATAATACTACTCAATGCGGAAATTCTCAGAAAAGAAATCAATAAATATTAAATCATAAACCAGTTCTACAAATGAATTCAATGAATTAATAATGAATCTAGCAACCTAAACACCAGGTTTACAACATTAACTTTAAAACCATAAGACATCCTAAACATCCTCATCCTCTCCCGGCCTCATTCCGCGGTTGAACATTCCTGTTACCTGCATCACATTGGAATAGAGATGCGTAAGTATTATGATAAATACTTAGTGAGTTGATCATCCTGTCTACAGGCCATGTACGTCAACACTAGACAATACATCAATCAATAAACCACAAACAGCAACTGCAATAATAAACAACAACCAACTCGCAGAACAACATTAGTGTCGATCGACACACCCCTGTGTAGATCATCACCCAGGTTCGGTGTCGATCGACACTGCCCCGCGACCCAGAACTCCAAAACGACGCAGTTTCACGGAAAACACGAATTTGGGGTTTTCAAGGCCCCAAAACGAATCAAACTCATCCAGAACTCAAGAACACGAAGAACAACTCAAGAACATCAACCTAAACTCAGAAAAATTCACGAAATCTCCAGTGAAAACGGACCTACAGTCACGCACTCACCTTGAAAAGGGCTGAAAGAGGGAAAGGAGAGGAAGCAAGGAAGAACAACAGCAGATCTGCTCCAGAAAGTCAGAAATTCGCCTCCAAACTCTCAAAATCGCCTCTGAACTTTTTCTCCTCGAAAACTGAGCCAAAAACGCGGCTGTCCAGTGTTTTATTCGAGAAATAGGGCTTCTTCGCCCAAAACCGACAAGATCAGCCCACTTAAATCGAACCGTTCGATTTTCCTGAAGCTGGTGTCGATCGACACGACTCCTTGGTGTCGGTCGACACGCTCGACCCAAACCAACTCAAATTTCCAATTCAATCGACTTAAACCGGAAATCAACTTGATAACCGTTGTCGATCAACACCACCTTTGGTGTCGATCGACACTAGCGATTTAAGAGCTTTTCCCATGTTTTCTTCAAAGTGTTTGAACCTCAGACCGACTGTACAACAATCAAACAAGAACATGTACAATCAATCCTAAATTCACACCTCAAGGTTCATGTGTAATCCACTCTTGAATCCCCAATGCCGTCCGATACCACTTCTAAAACTACTTTCTGGTTCACGGATGTTACAGGTCATAAAGGTTAATCCAAGAGGATGTGTAGTTGGGTTAGACAATGATGTGGCAATGCACTACAAGAAAACAGGCAAATTTGCGACGCTTTTGCGACTGATTTGCGACGAATTTGCGACGGAATGAAAAGCCAATGCAAATCCGCACAAGTTTGCGAGGAAACTTATTCCGTCGCAAGTTTGCGAGGAATTTTCGACGGATTTGCGACTAAACATGAAGTCATCGCAATTCCGTCGCAAGTTTGCGATGATTTTGCGATGATACAATTCCATAGCAAATTTGCGATGGCTTTTCGGTTACCACTCTCCGTCGCAAAACTTTCCATCGCAATTCCGTCGCAAACTTTTTAGTTTTAGGGTTTAGGGTTTCTTCTTTTGGAATAAAAAGTGTTACGATAACAAAATCCTATATTTATAACTGATAATTGAATTCTAAATGATCTACACTAATAAAATATATTTCCCTTAAACTCCTTACGGTATCAAACTCGTTAAAACTTATGATATATTAAGCATTACGGAAGATGTTCGTTAGACAAATTATATGTATATATATATACGTACAAAATGTATTATCTATATATATTTTTAATCATATTCATATTCACCCTTTAATAACACATACACATTAATATATAATCCTTAATTAGTCCGCATTTACAACTCTATATACCCTAAACCCTAAACCAACATGTTCCATCGCAAATCCATCGCAAATTTGCAAGGAAAAGTTGTTGGCCGACATGCGACCAGTTAGGTACGCACGTGTTAAATGAAGTTCACTTAACTTATTGCGATGGAATAAATTTGTCGCAAAGCCGTCGCAAATCCGTCGCAATTCCTTCGCAAACTCGTGTTCGTCACAAATCCATCGCAATTTCGTAGCCAAAAAAATTTGATTTCTATAAATAGCCAACATTGTGAATCAATTTTTCACAACAAGGAAAATGAAGAAGAGAAAAAAAAAAGGAGAAGAAGAGAAAAAAAATAGGAAAAAAACACCAAAAATATGAGTTACAGAATATATGAGTTACTAAGCAGGATATACAATCAAAGAAATCCAGAGACCGGCGAAGTGACGAGAGAGTTTGTTGAAGGATTACATGGATTATTTAACCAAGCATGAAACCAACCACAGACAATGCAAACTGGTAAAATATTTTGTCCGTGTATGAAATGTGGGAACAAAAAATATATCACTGTTGATACTGCGAAAACACATGTATTTAATAGAGGATTTCTACCAAACTATTATGTGTGGTATTTTCATAGGGAAAATCATTATAATAGTACTCATTATGAAGCGGGAAATTGTGGTTCGAGTCAAGGGGTTGAAGAACATAATTATAACGCTATCTATGATTATTATCATCCTGATATATTGGGAAATGATATTGGGTATCAGCAAGGGAATAAGTTTCATGATATGGTAACAGATGCATATCATGAAACTACACATGTTTTTGCTGATAATCATGTGGAAGAAATTGTGGACGAACCCAACATTGAAGCACAATTTTTTTATGAAATGTTAGATGCTGCAAATCAACCACTTTACGATGGGTGTGAGGGAGTTTCTATATTGTCACTAGCAGCTAGGATGATAACAATTAAAAATGAATATAACAGCAGTGAAAATAACCTGGATAAGTGGGCTGAATTATTTCAAGAGTATTTACCAGAAGATAATCTTTCTGCTGGTAGTTACTATGAAATACAGAAGTTGGTTGCGGTTTTTGGGTTACCTTATGAAATGATTGATGTATGCATTGACAATTGCATGATTTTCTGGAAAGATGATGATAAGCTACAGGAATGTCGATTTTGTGGAAAGCTGAGATACAAACCTACTACTGGAAGAAGTAGGGTCCCTTACCAACGTATGTGGTATTTGCCAATCACTGAAAGATTGAAACGGTTATACCAATCGGAGATGACGTCAGCGTCAATGAGATGGCATTCAGAACATTCCACACATCATGGAGAGATTACACATCTGTCAGATGCAAAGGCGTGGCAACACTTTCAGTCGGTACATTCAAACTTTGCTAACGAGTTAAGAAATGTTTATCACTACAACAAAACACGCCTTTTCCAACGGCAAGAATCGTTGTAAAATCGATGGTAATGGACATTTACATCGCATTCCATCGATTCTCAAATCGTCGGTAAGGGATCGACGTAAATTCGAAATCGTCGTAAATTGTAACGATAAAATAATCGTCGTTAATTCGATGTTTAAATTCGATGTAAATTCGTTGCAAAGTTTGCAAGTGATTTGCAACGAAAAGCAATTTTAGTCGCTATCTCGATGTAAAATTTACGATACATTTACGACGTATTTGCCATTACAATTTACGACGACACAAAATCGTCGTTAATGACCGGTTAATAATACCGGGGAATTTCAAATTCAGAAAACCAAATTGAATAATATACGTCGTAAAATCGATGTAATGATTCGATGCATAATCGTCGTTAACCATATTTTATGCTTGTCGTCGTTAAATAGAGGCAAAAACAAGTTGTAAAACCGATGCAAGTTTACGACGACTTGACAACGACGTCGTAAAGTCGTCGTAAACTTACGACGACTTGACAACGACGTCGTAAAGTCGTCGTAAACTTTTCGACAACTTAACGGCGACATGTAGAATTTTTTTATTTGTTAATACACGAAATTCTGCATCGGTTTTAAGACGAAAAAATTAAAATTATTATAACAAAATATAAAACAATATAAAATAAAATATATTTTGGTAAATAAAAAAATAATTATAAAACAAAATAAAATAAAATATATTTTACAAAATAAAAAAATATTTAAATGTTATAGAATAAGAGAGAATAAGAGAATAGGAGAATTGGTTGTTTTTTTATTCCATGAATAATGAGTTCTTTATATAGGATTACAAGAGGGATTTAGCTTGCAGATGAAGTACAACTTGGAGAAAACGTAAACTTGGTGATGAAGCTAGAATCTTCTAGAGTATGGGCCGATAATGGGCATCCATATAAACTATTCATAACATTCCCCCTTGGATGTCCATTATCTAAAAATATATTCTAAGCGCGTAGAATGCTGACTCGTTAAAACCTTTACCAGGAAAACCCGATGGGAAAAACCTTGATTAAGGAAAAAGAGTACAGTGCGCAACTACTCCCCTTCATGAGAACAGCCGTGTTGATCTTTCACGTGATATAGTCCAATAAGGTGAACTAACTTCTTGAAAGTAGCAGATGAAAACTCCTTTAAAATCTTCACTTGAACAATCTTTAGAACATTGACATCACTATTCTTTTTGGCTTTGGTGATGAATCTACTTTCTCATTCTCTTAGCTCCTCTTGATCTCATAAGTGAATGACAAGGATTTTGAACAGGAGATAGACCTTCGTGTTTCTCATTTGTGTATTCTTTATTGCCTCATTAAAACCTTTCATGGTAAAACCCAATAGGATAAAAACCCATGATAAGGAAAAAGAGTACTCTTTTTAAACAAGTGCATCTATACCAATCAAATTCTTAAACAAACAACTTTTTTTTTTTTATCATTCCGATAGATGCTCATTAATCAAACGTTCGTGCAACTATATTGCTAATACTTAAAACGTTTGACAAACAAGATATGCTTTACATGTCTAAACGTCTATTTTCACTTATTTTGAACATGCTTAGAAAGGAATTCACAGTCTAAACAAGTTACAGGAATCATATATATTAATTAAGTATGATGTGGGGATTAGAGAATAATCCTAAATTGCTATGAATGGTTTATCAAACAACAAAACCAATATTTCTACTTTATTCACTAAATTCATTTGTAAGGATCATCACACTAATTCATCTAGAATCAACTGATAAAATAATTTTTTCACGATCAAAAAAGAAATTAGCATTAAACACAAGCTTAATCAATGGTTCATTTAAATTAATTTAGAAGGTAAATAATCTAGTCAATCCAATTACTGAACGTGTGCACAATTCAATTATGAACATACACCTAAATCGATACCTTAAAATAATAAATATCATATGAGGAGCAAATAATAAATAAATAAATAAGAATAATAAATATGCAACTGAAATAATAAATAATATAAAATGCTTCTAGAATAAAATATAAATCCTTCTGAGATAAATAAATATAAATTCTCCAGAATATATAAATCCCTCTAGAATAAAATATAAATCCTTCTGAGATAAATAAATATAAATTCTCCAGAAATATATAAATCCTTCTAGGATATAAATAATTTTGGAATATTAATCCTTCTGGGATACAAATTCTTCTGTGATTGAGATGATAAACACAGATCAACAAAGTAATATAAATTACTAATTGTATCTTGTTTAATCTCTGAAAAGAACAAGGAAATTTGATTTCCTCTTACCTCTTAACTCAGACGGCTAGGGTTTTAACCTAATGGTTAGAGACTCGTGCTGATAACGTGTTATAGAATAAGAGAGAATAAGAGAAGAGGAGAATTGGTTGTTTCTTATTCCATGAATAATGAGTTCTTTATATAGGATTACAAGAGGGATTTAGCTTGCAGATGAAGTACAACTTGGAGAGAAAGTAAACTTGGTGATGAAGCTAGAATCTTCTAGAATATGGGCCGATAATGGGCATCCATATAAACTATTCATAACATTAAAAAAATAAATCCGGGGTGTCAGGGTTCGCCGTTTTCCGTTGCTCGGCCTCTGCACGCTCTTCCCGTGCTCTTGCTGCAGCTTCTCGTTTACACCTTTTTTCTTCCATGATGGCGGCAATCTGTGGGTTATCCATAGCCATGAGCTCGAAAATGGCGTCGTTAACTGAACGTTCAGAATGTTCTTCTTGCACAACCTGCTCTAGATGTGCAATCTTGGCCTGCAGTTGGGCTCGCTCGTCATCATCGGCTCGTCGGCGTAGCGGAGCAAGTGTCGAAGCAACAGGAACCTTGTGAATTAATCCCATCCCAATAGTTTTACCCCTATTTTTAGGGGTGACCTGCCATTTTAAACATTGAATTGATATGGATAAAGTTTAATATAATAAAATTTAATTAATTAACAATAAATTAATATTTACCTGTACGAAGATGCGGTCAATATCGGGGGTGCTCAACTCCACCGATATGGAACCGCCGGGAGATAACTGTTGGGAGCGTTGCGTTTGTTCATCAATGACCCTTGCGTTAACATCGTACCATATCTTCTCAGCTCTCGAAGTTACAAAACTTCCGTCTTTCTTCTTGTGGGTCCTCTGAAAAACTTCCGTCAATGGAGGGAGCACACCTCCATTCTCCGCAGCCTAAAAATAAATTNTATATATAAAGAATTAAAAATAAAAAAGTGCGATATTCTTACCATTTCTAAACGTATTCCGGCGAAAGGCATCTGACCGGCTGTGTGAGGGACGACCTTCCGTTGGCCGTCAGGACCAACCGTTAAACGGAAAGCAGAGCACTTCATAGAAGTTTCTATGGAATCCGGCTTCATCCAGAATTGAACCAAGCCGTTCCAAACATCACGCTCGACGAAAATCGGCTTTGCGTCATCGCCCTTTGTCCGCCGTTTCTTTTTCCAGTCGCAGATGGTGTTGTTTAAACGCAACTTCGCCTTTTCCAGAAAAATCTTCTTCACTTCCTCATTATGAGCTTGATCCCAGTTGTAGTGTTGCTGAAAAAAAAAATCAATTTATTATTAAACTGTTTATAGTAAATATAAACCAATTTAAGATATAATTATAAATTAAGAAAAGTCCAAAAATTATCACCGCAAGCATCTTCCACCATGTGTCTCTGATTTCTGGAACGACTGCGGACCAATTTGGATGAGCCTCGGAAAAATACGACTCGATGATATAGCTGATGGTGCGGGCGACCGAACATTCCGTACCAAACCTGTTACATTGTTAAAAAAAATATTGTTAATTAATTAATATTTAAAAGATTATATAAATATTAAATTAATAAATTAAATTTTAAAAATTTCAAACTTTATCATACCACAATGCTCCATCTTCTTTCTCTGGATGGAGTCTGGATAGGTTTAACCTTCCGGGTAGAGCTAACAACTCATCAACGGTCATATGTGCATACGCCGAGGCTGGCGATACTGCGGGGGTGGCGGTTCTTGGTATTGCGGTGGTGGTGGTTGTTCGTGGTGTTGCGGTGGTGGCGGCGGGGGAAAATATCCCGTCGACTGCTACTGCATCTGCGTCGTCGGAACCCTCGTATCCCCTAAGGTAGAAGTAGAAGCACCTGAAGCAGACGCATTATTACCCGGCATGAACTGATGATAATAATGGTTTGGGCTAGTCGGAGGTCTCATCTGCAAATTAATATCAACAAAAATAGGTATTTAACTTAATTAATTTTAATTTCTAAACATATATAATTCAAATTCTATAACTATTAATTTCTAACAAATATAAAAAACCATTTCAAAACAATTTCTAATTAAATTCCAGTCAATTAATGAAATTTAAATGAAAAATAAGATAAAGAAAAACTAATCGTTGGTTTGGAATGATAACGAAATTCCGATTCAATTGGAAACTGAAAATTTTTTTTTTCCGTGAAAAGTTGGTTTTTTTTTTTGGGGGAAGAAGTTGTGACGATGGAAGGCTGAGGCGTACCGCTATATATAGATTTTCTTGCCGTTGCAAAATCGTTGCAATTTACGACGATGTTCCAACGACAAGAAAATGTGTAGTCGCTAAATCGATGGAAACAGTTTCGAATATAATAAATATTCTCGCACGGGAAACGGAGAATGTGGGGTCGATGTAAATACGTTGGAAATTACCATCGACTTTACGACGGCGCACAAGAACCGTCGTAAAGTCGATGGCAAACCTTTCAACTTATTTTATTTTTGCGCTAGCGGAAAGGTGAAATCGTAAATTTTTTTTTTTTCGTCGTAAAGTCGATGGTAAGTTAGAAACCAATATTACGACGCTTAATATTATTTTGCGATTTCATACGACGAAACCTTTTTTTATTTTCCATTTAGCAACGACTTAGCATCGAATCGTCGCTAAATGGTCGTTAAATGTAACCCTAAACCCTAAACTCGCCCCAAATTATTATTTGCTTGAATGGAAGTATGAAAATCATAAAACAGTGAATTTGAAGTTTTAAATTATATTGAAAACAACAACAAAAACTTACAAATCATAATTATGAGAATATCTTGTAAGAATACATGTAAGTAAACCTATACTATGTAAAATGTTTTGTAAAAACATATTTTCAATGATTTTTCATCTACAAACTTAGTTTCCATGATTAGAAAGTCAATTTTTGTTAGCTGATTAGCCTTATAATCAGTATGAGGTGTCTTTGAAGGCATTTTTGGGTTTAGGGTTTCATTTTAGGGTAGTCGTCGTATAGTCGACGTCATTTACGACGAGTTTCCATCGACAGTAAACAACTCGTTCGGAAATCGTCATTAATTACATCGTATTTACAACTTATTTTTAAGGAGTCGTTGGAAAATCGTTTCAACTTGCATCGAAATAACGACTAATCGTCCCTAAATCGTCGTAACGTAAAACAATTTTGCAACTTACCAGATATGTTGGAAAAGGGGCACATTTTCCTTTAAAAAGACCAACACCCCTCTCCACATTCTTTCATACACAGCGTTAATATTCCTCATCTCGTATTAAGGAGGTTATCCCGTGCAAAATGTTTAGGCTTTCCTAAACATTTTTATACGGGGTAATCCCTTAATAAGTTATGAAGATATTTTTTTGACTGAATTATTATAGATTAGAACGCAGTTACATCGAATTTACAACTGATTTTGTAGAAATCGTCGGTAAATCGTCGTAAGTTACATCGATTTTACGACTCATCGTCCCTACATCGTCGTAAGGTACAACAAGTTTGCTTCTTATGGGATATGTCGGAAAAGGGGCAGATTTCCTATATAAGGACCAACACCCCTTTGCTCACAAACACACTAAACATTTACAAAAAAACATTTTCTCACATCTAGATCCAGAGATCGTTCATCGGAAGACGGAAATCCTTATCGAGAACATTTTCCGGAAGAAATATCTCTGGCCTAGATGTCGGGAAAAATTTTTTATGCTGAAATACTCAATATTGGAACGCAGTTACATCGAATTTACAACTGATTTTGTAGAAATCATCGGTAAATCGTCGTAAGTTACATCGATTTTACGACTAGTCATCCCTACATCATTGTAAGGTACAACAAGTTTGCTTCTTATGCGATATGCCGGAAAAAGGGCAGATTTCCTATAGAAGGACCAACTCCCCTTTGCTCACAAACCCATTAAACATTTTCTCACATCTAGATCCAGAGATCGTTCCTCGGAATATGGAAATCCTTATTGGGAACATTTTCTGGAAGAACGATCTCTGGCCTAGATGTCGAGAAAATTTTTTTATGCTGAAATACTCAACATTGGAACGCAGTTACATCGAATTTACAACTGATTTTGTAGAAATCGTCGGTAAATCGTCGTAATTTACATCGATTTTACGACTAGTCGTCCCTACATCGTCGTAAGGTACAAAAAGTTTGCAACTTACCATGTTTGTTGGAAAAGGGGCAGATTTTCCTTTAAAAGGACCAGCTCCCCCCCACATTGAAACACACATTTTCTCAGAGTTTCTTCATCTCTGGTTCAAAAGATTATCCCATGCAAAAAAAATTGGATTTCTAATTTTTTTCATATGGGGTAATCTTGTTATGAAGAATTTTTTTTTAATCATTTTTGAATATTGCAACGAGGTTACCACTATTTGGGTATTACTATTTGGGTATTACTAATCGATGCAACATGCAACGAGGTTACCACTATTTGGGTATTACATTTTTATGTTCGTTGGAAAATCGATGCAACATGCATCGGAATAACATCTATTTGGGTATTACTATTTGGGTATTACTAATCGATGCAACATGCAACGAGGTTACCACTATTTGGGTATTACATTTTTATGTTCGTTGGAAAATCGATGCAACATGCATCGGAATAACATCTATTTGGGTATTACTATTTGGGTATTACTAATCGATGCAACATGCAACGAGGTTACCACTATTTGGGTATTACATTTTTATGTTCGTTGGAAAATCGATGCAACATGCATCGGAATAACATCGAATCGTCCCTAATTCGTGGCCTAAGCTTTTAATTTTTTTTTCATACAAGATAATCTTTGAATAAGTTACAGAAATTTGTTTTTTTAACGATTTTGGAACATCACGACGTATATACAAGTAATAAATAGAGTTCTGTACAGTCGAACGATATGATATAGTATAACATATGGTACAAATTATCAAATATGGTACAATATGGTACAAACGGGAATTAATTCATAACATTTGGTAACAAAACGGAAATTCAATACTCGTCAGAGTCATTTGGATCACTGAACTCCTCATCATCATCCGGTTCATCACTTTCGGGGAATTCATCCGGAACGCTTTCTTCTTCATCATCATCACTGGTATTATCAACCATATTTACGCATTAATGTGGGTTTTGAGGATCTAATAGGAATATAGACCGTGATGTGTTCTCCGCCGGTTCTGCTATAACCGAACAATGATCTTGCTGCATTGGCGGAATATCATCCTGATCTCCAACGATTGTGCCCCTGGGAGATACTTTCACAACAGATAGCCAAGTAATCCCAGATATTCGAACACGCGGATATGGGACAAATGTTACTTGTTCAGCTTGTGACGCCAAGATATACGGTTCGAATTTGTTGTACCGCCGGGATTGGTTTACGTCAACTCCATATGTGTTCTCTCTGACGCCTCTACCGTGTGTTGGGTCAAACCAATCACATTTGAAGAGAACACATGTTAAACCAAGCATTCCGGGGTATTGAACTTCAATAATATCTTGCAACACGCCATAGAAATCAACCTCACCCCTAACGCAAACACCGTAATTCGCAGTAGCTCTTTCATTTCCATAGTTGAACGTATAGAACACATATCCGCGTGTACAATACATACGTGCAGAAGTAATCCTCCATATTGGCCCTTTGATTAACTCGTGAAACCACTGCGGATGTGCATCGTCACCATGATTAACCTACATATATAGTATTAAACAAATGTGGACAAACGTAATTACTATATGTGACAGGGTCATATCAACAAACATAATTGAAGTAATATATAAGTCAAACTAACCGATGATTTAATCCAAGAGGCAAAGTGCTGATCTTTTCGTTTGTGTTCCGTATCTGTAATCCCGTTGATACACTCTCGGACCTGTCTACAAAATTCCCTGAAAATTCAAAGAATGTATAGAATATTTGTGTTAAAACTAATACAACCTGAATCACCATATATAGATATATGTATAATAAATGACTTACGTCTCAAACGGAGTAATTTCCTCGCAATTGAGTAGGACATACGTTTGTGCACTATGACGATCGTTCTCATCTGCCCACCATACTTCTTTGATACATCCACCTAATCGGCCGACTGATGAGGATATATCTGGTACACCTTCCACTGGATATGACCGACCAACACCACCATCGTCATATCGTTTAGGAGCCTTTTTCCGTGTGCGCACTTTTGATGGAAAATAAAAGTGAGTGAAATGAGAAGTTTCTTGTGACAAACTTCCAGAAACTATTGATCCTTCAACCCTTGCAAGATTTTTGGCTTTTCCATTCAGATACCCCATAAATCGCTCGAACGGGTACATCCACCGATAATGAACTGGCCCACCAAGCTCTGCTTCGTAAGGAAGATGTACAGCTAGATGTTCCATAACATCAAAAAAGGCTGGTGGAATATCTGCTCCATATTAAACAACACCATAGGAATATTTTGCTGGAGTTTACCAATAACTTCTACGGTAAGAGTACGGGTAGAAAAATCTCGGAAGAACGCTCCAATCGCTGCATATAATATAAGAGATTTTGTTATTTCAGATAATTAATATACAGATTTTAGGAAATTA
>OVBJ01003129.1:0-13615 GCA_900406535.1 Noccaea bulbosa
CCATCCTAAGTTCACACCTCAAAGAGCATATGTAATCCACTCCTGAATCCCCAATGCCGTCCGATACCATTTCTAGAACAGCTTTCTGGTTCACGGATGTTACAANCTTCTCGTGAAATTTATCTTGATCAACTCCAACTCTCTAGCAAGGACCCCAGGTTAGACAAACAACCAAATTCTCTTGATAAATCCAATCTTAAGGAAGTTTTGTTCTCTAAACGGTCTATTATGTTTTCTTTTAAGGCACTAACGAGCTTCACTAACTTTGCACCGGTTGTTCCGAGTGATATGTGTAAATTATTGCAGATTTTTAAGGGTGTGTTTCCAGGTGACAGTTCACAACGCTTACCTCTTGATCGTTGCCAAGAAAATCGAGACGATCTTGTTTCTGGAACCACACATGCAAAACCAACCAGTCTTATACTTGAACCAATCCCTAAGCCATACTCGTATCATCCTCCGAAAGAGCACTGTAAGAAAATTAAGTTGGTTAGGGTTGAGAATAATTTGGTTATGATGGTTTCTGGTTTTGATGAGAAGCAATTGGGATTAGAGAATGTGAAAGAATTGTGTTTTTCCAGGACTGATTATGATCCATCGTTCTCTCTTCCTAAGGGTCATGGCTTTGAACATTTTTGTCGCACATTTGATGTGTTTTGTTTAGTTTCTGTGAAATCTAGTGAAAGACAGGTTGAAGGTTCAAAGACATGGAAGAATCATATGCTTACTAATCATATGGATTATGAATCAAAGGACAAATTCAGACATGACTTCGACCCAGAACCAAACAACAAATGGATGTCCAAATTCATGCTACAGATACATGGTTCACTCGAATTCATAAAGAAGATCATCACCAAGGCCTATCGCGACTATCTTCAAGGTAAGTACTATTTTGGTCCAAGCTTTAATTTTACTAACCCTTTTCCTTTTCTTGCAGATTTGAGGACAAATCCTTTTCAAGAGGGAGGGAATGATATGATTATGGCTGAGGTTACCGAGAAGCAGCTTGCCGAGGAGCAGCTTTTTGAAGGACAACTTGTCGAGGATCAGCTCGCCGAGGAGCAATTTACCGAGGAGCAGCTTGTAGCAGAGGAGATTATGGCCATTTCAACCGGTCCTATGACCCGATCGCGGACTAAGCTCCTTAACCAATCCATTGGTAGGATGCTTAGATACTTGAGTCAATCCGAGGACGAAGTTATTCAAACTACTCTGGTTTGTTTAACTGCTCAAGGAACTTGGTAAAGGGACAAAGTGCTCTCGTGGTGCTCTTTTTCCCTTCTAAGGTTTTGTCCCATTGGGTTTTCCTTAGAAGGTTTTTAACGAGGCCTTGGGTTCACTTTCAAACCCTCCTTTTACCAATTATATTTTTTGCCCATTTTCCCTTATGTTTGGCCGCCAGTTTTTAAAATTTGAACTCAGTCTTTGTATTTAATTTTTATGTAATTTTCGAGATGTCTAGGAGTCTGTTCCTTGACCATATCTCTTTCTCTCTTCCTTCTCTTTATATTTCGAAACTCATGCATCAATAAAATTATCCAACAACTTTTTATCAAAACACTTTTGTTCTTGGATCACTTCGTTTTGAGCGGCTCTCAAACGAATTTGATTCTTCTTGTTAATCCATGAAGGATCATCGTCCTTGTCTCTCTGAGACTGGATCCGGAGTTTCTCAGGCCTTCCGCAACCTGTAGAAGCAATCCGTTCACTTTCCCCTTTGTCATTTCCGCCCGATTTCAACCTCACTTCACGTCAACCCATTTTGTTCGCCAGATCCTCAGCTCTTGTGTGCCGATCTTAGGAGAATCGCAGCACTAGGTTGCATAGACTGTCTGAGGTAGAAAGATGATCAGACCAGCAAGAACTTAGTTGGAATTAGACTAAGTATGGATATAAAGGCTTAACCTTAAACGAATGGTTTAGCTAAAGGATGGAAAGGCGAATAGCCTTGATCACATTTGATTTATATTTCCGCTGCGTATTATTGTTATACATGATTGACCGGCGATCAGGCCTCAAAAGAGGGGATTTCGCACGGTAACGGCTGTAAGCCGGGAGGTTGGACCGGCCTGGACCGAGGTACCAACCGGGAACCCGCCGTCCGCAGCCAGGTGGTGGCCGGGACAGGGTGTTTCAAGTTGGTATTAGAGCATGCTTGATCCTAGGATCGGATAACTGTTTGGACAAGGATGAATTAGTGATCTTAGGTGGCTAGATCATGATAGCATGTTGGGACTGAACGGAAGCTGAGGCGGGAAAGATAAGCGCTTAGGAAACGAGGAGACATTTTGCTAAGGCAAATCTATGGGCCAAGATAGACTTACCGAAAGCTCATCTGCTATGCGTGATTAGTACACTGTCTGGTTCGGGAAATCTATGGCTACGACATAGTTGGTAGATTATGGCCGAGAAAAAGGTTGAGCCGGAAGATCGTGGGAGTCGATCGTGCCGATGGGTCGGATGATCGTGGGAGTCGATCATGCCGATGGTTCGGGTGATCGTGGGAGTCGATCATGCCGATGGTTCGGGTAATCGTGGGAGTCGATCGTGTCGATGGTTCGGACGTTCGTGGGAGTCGATCGTGCCGATGGTTGTGACTTAGTCAGAAGGGACTAAGATCACAGGATATGATCAAGTCCGGAGGGGACTATGATCGGGATGTGACTTATCTGGACTAAGATCACATTATAACGATCAAATCGGAAATTGACCTAAGATCGAAAAAGTGGGTTAGTCAGTAGAGACTATGACCACGGGAAATGATCAAGTCGGAGTGGGACTACGATCGGGAAATGATCAAGTTCGGAGGGGACTATGATCGGGAAATGATCAAGTCCGGGTGGGACTATGATCGGGAATTTATTTAGTCGTAACGACTAAGATCACAGGATTACGATCAAGTCCGAAAGGGACTATGATCGGGAAGTGATTTAGTCGGAGGGACTAAGATCACAGAATTACGATCAAGTCCAGAAGGGACTATGATCGGGAAGTGATTTAGTCGGAGAAAATAAGATCACAAGATTATGATCAAGTCCGGGGGGGGGGACTATGATCAGGATATGATCAAGTCCGGAGGGGACTACGATCGGGATGCGACTTATCTGGACTAAGATTACATCATAACGATCAAATCGGAAATGGACCTAGGATCAAAGGTGAAACAACCAAGCCCTTTTTTTTTTTTTTAATAACAATGCGGAAGTTCTCAGAAAAGAAATCAATAAATAAATAAAACAATGATTCCAGTTCAACAAATAAAACAATAACCAATGAGTGAATAAACTAGCAACCTAAAACAACAGGTTTGCAAACAATAACTAAAAACAGTAAAAACATCCTAAACATCCTCATCCTCTCCCGGCCTCATTCCGCGGTTGAACATTCCTGTTACCTGCATCACATTGGAATAGAGATGCGTAAGTATTATCATAAATACTTAGTGAGTGGATCATCCTGTCTACAGGCCATGTACGCCAAACACCAGACAATACAGCACACAACAAACAATAGACAACAACAGCACAATACAATAACCAACATAAGCCTCCACAGTCGAGCAACAACCCAAACTCTCGATTGCATAGCTTGGTGTCGACCGATACTTCGGCTAGTGTCGATCGACGCCAGCTACATTAGTGTCGACCGACACCCAGAATGGTGTCGATCGACACCCCTTCGACACAGCAAGACCAATAGTTACGAATTAAGCGCAGAAACACAACAAGTTGTGGGATTCAACCCCCACATCGATCAAACAACAAGTTAACTCAAGAACAGCTCATATACAACTCGGAAAACTCAATCTCAAACCCTAAACAGGAAATCTTTGGTGATAAACGGACCCACAGTCACGCACTCACCTTGAAAGGAATTGAAAGAAGGAAAGGAGATAGAACAGCAACCACAAGCTTCAGATCAAGCCTCCAAACTCGAAAATCGCCCAAGAAACCTCTCCTTTCTTTCTGAAAACTCTCTGCCTCGAAAAAAGAGCCTTTCTCACGCGGCTACAATGTTTTGTCGCAGAGACTAGGGCTTCCTTCTTAAACCGGACAAAACCAGACAACTCAAATCAAACCGGGCGAATTTCCCTTTACCGGTGTCGATCGACACCCTTCCTTGGTGTCGGTCGACACCACTCGACCCGAACCAACCAAACCAAAATCACTCGTGCAATCGACTTAAACCGGAATCGAATTCGATAACCGGTGTCGATCGACACTACCTCTTGGTGTCGATCGACAGTAGCTATTCATAAGCTTTTTACACACTTCCTTCGAAATGTTTGAACCTTAGACTGACTATCCAACAATCAAAGAAGAACATGAACATTCAATCTTCAATTCACACCTCTAGAGCATGTGTAAGCTACTCCCGAACATCTAGTGTCGTCTGATACCACTCCCAAAACCACATTTTTGGTTCACGGATGTTACAATTCTCCCCCACTAAACTGGATTTGTCCTCGAATCCCAACACGAAACATCCACCAAAACTGGCCTACACTCGCCCAACAACAAAGAGATCCCCCACTAATCTCCAAAATCCACATTCAGCCTTATGTTATACACACGCTGTCCAGACTTTATTACTCCTCAATACCACAACTCTAAAAACCAAACATGAGACCCACCCGTCTCCTCGAGAGATCCACCCATCTCTCGATACCCATATTGTTACCCACCCGTCACAATTGGTAACCACACTAACCACTCATACCGAGGTAGCGACCCTCGCGTATAAGTCTGCCGAAGACCCACCCGTCTCCCAAAACAACCGGAGATCCACCCATCTCCTCTAAAGACCCACCCGTCTCTAGAACCGTACTGTGTAATAATCTGAACACGTATAACATAATGACTACAACGTCTCACGACCCAAACTGGTCAACATTCTACATTCCACACACAAGAATATCCTAACACCCGACAAAAACTGGTCACAAAACTTGTCTCCATTAACCAGGGCATGGTTACGCATGTCACAACAAGAAGCTTTAGCCTCCAAACTGCCCGCACAACAATCAAACAAGAACATGCACGGTCAATTCAGAGATTGACACCTTGCATGACATGTACAACTACACCTTGGTGTCTTTTGACAAAACTCGGAACACGTGATATTCCCCACCCGGAATATCCCAACACATAACCACAATGGTCATTACCGCCAAAACCTCCAAAACTTAGATTTATAAGGAAACTCCATCTTATAAATCCCAACAACGCATGTCGTTACCACAACGACCATACATAACCATAAAAACGTCACAACTTGAATTATCGGCCAACTGGAGATTCACATATTTCTCTCAGCTGTGCTCCCCCACTTGGATACACAAACCAACTAAAACCGAAAACCGTTCCGTACACCGAGACTTAATACTCCAAACTAACTGCCCGATGCATCAACCAACTATGATCTTCAAACTGCCGGCACTGACTGCCTTAAATACTCCTGAGTCAAGCAACACTGCAACTCAACGCCGCTAACTAACTACGTCCTTTTACCACTAAGCGTCTAGAACCCTAAAATTCTAACTCAAACCCAAGGAGAAAAAGAACAACACTACGAAAGAAATACTACTAAGAAAAGAAAAGAAAGCGAAGAAAGAGATAAAGATTTCTACCTGTGACATAGTCGGACTGACTCGTCTGGCCCGCCTCTGCTGGAGTGTAAACACGCGGCGCTCCTCCGAACTGACCGGACGACTGATCCGCTGCGATCTGGGACACTGGCTGAATCGCTAACTGCTGAACCGCCGCTAAAGACAACGGCTGCAACTTGGGACACATCGGCCAGATATGCCCTGGCTTCCTACAGTAGAAACACACTGTCGCCTCCCTGTATGTTCCCCTCTTGGGGCAACTAGCAACTCTATGATCCATGCTCCGGCAACCATAACAAATGCCCTTGCTACTCAGGCTACTAACGGACATCTCCTCTGCTCCCCTCTTCTGACCCTGTGCGGGCCTACTGTCCCCGCCAGAACCATAATCAACACTCCTGCGCTGCTGCTGTCGCTGCTGGCCCCTAGACTGGGTAGCAGGAACAACTGCAGCTGGAAAAACTGCTGAGCTCACCGGCTCACTCAAATCCTCCTCAATAGAAGCAGCAAGCTCTACCAACTCAGCCCTGGTATGGTACATGCCGCCCCTACACTAAGTCATGATGCTCTTGCGAAGCCCCTGAAGGAACCTCATCAACAGAGTCCCCTCACTGACCAACTCACTACCGGTATGCACAACCAACCTGAAAAACTCAACATCGTACTTCCGGACTGACCTCTCACCCTGAGTCAAATCCAGAAACCTCAACTGCAGCCTGTCTCGTGCCTCCTGCGGGAAAAACTTGGCGTTGAACTCCTCTACGAAGTCAACCCAAGTCCAGACTGCCCGCCGGGTCCTAGCAGACCTCCACCACAAATGTGCATCTCCTCCAAGATAATGCACTGCCAACTGTACCTGAAACTGTTCAGGACACTGAACGGACTCGAAGTTCCGCTCCAATCTCTGACGCCACTCGTCAGCCTGCTCTGGCGTGACACCGCCCTCAAACGTCGGCGTGCCAATCCTCTACATCTCCCTCATCAACACACGATGAGGAGAATACCCTACCGCAGCATCCTGCTGCCCGAAACTCACAGAACCATGCTGCCCACCCGCAACACCGTGCTGCCCGAAACTCACAGCACCCTGCTGCCCAAAACCGGCAACACCATGCTGCCCACCCGCAACACCGTGCTGCTCGAAACCCGCAGCCTCCTGCTGCTCAACAAAACCGGCACCTGCCTGTGCACCGGCCGCTGGAGGTGCAACCGGAGCCTGCTGTGGAACTGCCTGCGGAAACCGTGCCAACAGCTGCGTCAGTAGCCCCACAATCAAGTCACCCTGAGCTAGAGCTACGCCCCCACCGGGACCCACTCCAGCTCCTGCGTCTCCACCGAGACCTGTGCCACCACCGGCATCTAAGTTAGCCCCACCGGCCAACGGAACTGACTGCGTAACTGACGCCGTCTCCACACTTGGTGCACTCTCCGCTGAGGCCTCTGCCTCTGGCAAACCACGTCCAGCACCCCGACCTCCACGACCCGCTCCTCGGCCACCCCGGGCAACCGCACCACGACCAGCTGCGCCACGGCCAGCTACACCAACATTAGCTGCACCGCGACCACGACCTGCGTCCATCTCTCTGCACTTTCACCAAGTACAGAAAGAGCAAAGGTCAACACACAAACAAACACAACAAAACACAAAACTCCAACTCACTTACCGCGGAACACTGGAGGGCCGAGAGGATGATACTAGACTACTACTGACTAAACCACCATTAATCAATAAGCACATAGTCCAGATCACCCAATACTAGCAGTCCTAAAACCGTATACGCTCTGATACCAAAATGAAACAACCAAGCCCTTTTTTTTTAATAACAATGCAGAAGTTCTCAGAAAAGAAATCAATATATAAATAAAACAATGATTCCAGTTCAACAAATAAAACAATAACCAATGAGTGAATAAACTAGCAACCTAAAACACCAGGTTTGCAAACAATAACTGAAAACAGTAAAACATCCTAAACATCCTCATCCTCTCTCGGCCTCATTCCGCGGTTGAACATTTCTGTTACCTGCATCACATTGGAATAGAGATACGTAAGTATTATCATAAATACTTAGTGAGTGGATCATCCTGTCTACAGGCCATGTACGCCAAACACCAGACAATACAGCACACAACAAACAATAGACAACAACAGCACAATACAATACCCAACATAAGCCTCCACAGTCGAGCAACAACCCAAACTCTCGATTGCATAGCTTGGTGTCGACCGATACTTTGGCTAGTGTCGATCGACGCCAGCTACATTAGTGTCGACTGACACCCAGAATGGTGTCGATCGACACCCCTTCGACACAGCAAGACCAATAGTTACGAATTAAGCGCAGAAACACAACAAGTTGTGGGATTCAACCCCCACATCGATCAAACAACAAGTTAACTCAAGAACAGCTCATATACAACTCGGAAAACTCAATCTCAAACCCTAAACACGAAATCTCTGGTGATAAACGGACCCACAGTCATGCACTCACCTTGAAAGGGATTGAAAGAAGGAAAGGAGATAGAACAGCAACCACAAGCTTCAGATCAAGCCTCCAAACTCCAAAATCGCCCAAGAAACCTCTCTTTTCTTTCAGAAAACTCTCTGCCTCGAAAAAAGAGCCTTTCTCAGGCGGCTACAGTGTTTTGTCGCAGAGAATAGGGCTTTCTTCCTAAACCGGACAAAACCAGACAACTCCTATCAAACCGGCCGAATTTCCCTTTACCGGTGTCGATCGACACCACTCGACCCGAACCAACCAAACCAAAATCACTCGTGCAATCGACTTAAACCAGAATCGAATTCGATAACCGGTGTCGATCGACACTACCTCTTGGTGTCGATCGACAGTAGCTATTCAGAAGCTTTTTACACACTTCCTTCGAAATGTTTGAACCTTAGACTGACTATCCAACAATCAAACAAGAACATAAACATCCAATCTTCAATTCACACCTCTAGAGCATGTGTAAGCTACTCCCGAACATCTAGTATCGTCCGATACCACTCCCAAAACCACATTTTTGGTTCACGGATGTTACAAAAGGTGGGTTAGTCGGAAGAGACTATGACCACAGGAAATTATCAAGTCCGGGCGGGACTATGATGGGGAAGTGACTTAGTTCCTTCCAACTAAGATCACAATATGACGATCAAATCGGAAATTGACCTAAGATCGAATAGTGGGTTAGTCGAGGAGACTATGACCACAGGGTTATGATCAAGTCCGGAGGGGACTATGATCGGGGAATGATCAAGTCCGGATGGGACTATGATCTGGAAATGATCAAGTTCATATAGGACTATGATCGGTAAAAGACCAAGTTCGGATGGGACAAGGATCGAGAATTGATCAAGTCCGGATGGTACTATGATCGGGAAATGATTTTGTCAAAAGGGGGCTAAAATCACAATATAATGATCGAGTCGGCAAGGGACCAGGGCCAGTACACGGTGTAGTTGGGAAAACTACGATCGGGACATTTGGTCCAGTCTGCGAGCGACCAGGATCGGAATACGACATAGCAATGACTATGAACGAATATAAGGATCGAGTCTGCGAGGGATCAAGATCAGTACACGATGTAACCAAGATGGGCTACGATCTAGATACGTGATCGAGTCAGCGAGCGACCATGCTCGAGAATACGATCTATTGGAGTTTGGCCAAAGATCGGGGAACGACCTATTCGGAGAATGGCCAAGGTCGGAAATTATGATCAAGTCTAGGTGGGACAGTGATCAAGGAATTAGACCACGTTCAAAGATAGACTATGATCGGGGATTATGATCGAGCCGGTAGAGGCTAAGGTCAGAAGGCGGTAGTCGGGTAAGACTATGCGCTGGACATATGATCTCGCCAGAAAAGCAAGATTAATAATGCGATATAATCAGGTTAGACTATGATCGAGAAGCGACCCATTCAGAAGTTGACCAGGGTCAGGATGTTATGATCTGGTCGGAGATTGACCAAGATCATAACATGATCTGTTCGAAGTTTGACTAAGATCGTGTATGACATAGTCATGATGGACTATGATCGGGCTAACTTAGTCAGGATCAGACCAAGTTAGAGAAATAATGATAAAATCTCCGAATAATTATTAAATAATTCTCAAAAATTAAATAATTATTACTCCGAAAATAATTAAATAAATCTTTCCGATTAACCACTTAGTTAAGTAAATCCACCAAACCGGATTTAATCATTCAAACAATTTCATTAAACCAATTTATTTCGATTAAACCGACATAACCAATTAAATTCAATTACAATTCGATTTAAACCGGATAACCAAACTGGACCACACATTGGTGTTGACCGACACTATTTTGGTGTCGCTCGACATCCGATTCTCTGGGAGGATCCGAGTGCAATTCAACAGCACCAAAAACACATAAAATTTACAGCAATCAATCCAAACACGATTCAACACACTTATCAACACGAAATCATCACATAAACTCACAAAAACTCAAGAACACATCAATCATTAAACCCACAATCACAGATCTAAAAATACCAGACCTACAGTCACGCACTCACCTCGACAAAACGGATTGAACAAAGGGAAAAGAGAGATGATGAACAATGCTCCGATGAATAGTCGTGATGAACAGTAACCAATAAACAGTCACGATGAACAGTAACCGAAACTCACAAATCTCCTCTGAAATCACTTTCTCTCTTCTCTAGCCTTTGATTCTCCAAAAAATGAAGAGAAAAGCGGCCACAGCCCTTTTATTCTGCGAAATAGGGCTTCACTGACTATACCGTCCCAAACCAGATGACTTAAATCGAACCGATCGATTTCCACATAACTGGTGTCGATCGACACCACTCCTTGGTGTCGCTCGACACCACACAAAAACTTATTTTATTCCATTCACGGATGTTACAAATCAAATTGCGTTTTTTCAATTCTACGTAAACGCTCTCTAAAGCCTATAGCCTCAACTTTAACTAGTGACTAGTAGAGGACCCGCGCGTTGGCGCGGCACTACGTCACGTTTTCATCGACAAAAACAAATAGCCTAATTCGTAAAAAATACTTTAACCTGTCAAGAACAACCCAAACCGAACCCGAGCTTAAATTTTAAAAAACCAAACGATTTTTACGACTCTAAATAAAAAAATCCGAAACTCCAAAAAATTCGATAAATTTTCTAAAAGTCCAAAAATCGTCGAAAAACCTAAAATGAACCCGAAAAACCCAAATTGAATCCGAACGGAAATCTAAACATCCCGAACAATTTCTATATCTCTAATCCCGAAAATCCTAAATTCGAAACACCGACCCGAAATCCGAAGTCTCAGGCCTAGCTTAGATTCATAGATACTTTGTTTATTCTATTACGTGTTCAAGAATCCGCTAGACGTTAATCGGCTAGTCAGTCCAGGCCTAACAACCGTGATTGGCTATTTAATCCGTAAAACTATTCAACCCGTGAAAAAAATATATTGTAAAAATTGTTCAACTCATGAATAAAAATTATTAAACACATATAAAAAATATAAAAAGATTCAATCCGTGAATTACCATGTATCAAAAAAATTTATGTCTGAACTATAGCTTAGAGATCAATACTTTTTGCAATTTTGTTTCTCTTAGTTTTATTTTGATGTTTGATCTATAAATTTAAGTTTGTTTATAAAGTAAATAAAATCCACATACTGAATAAATATACTTATATGTGGAATTGTTTTTTAATAGGTTTTGTGTTCTAAAACTCGCTAGGCGGTAGGCGTTCGGTCCAGACCTGGTGCCGAATCCATAAATCGAAGATTATACAGAGATTAACTGGAGATTTATTTTAGGATTTTTATCTAGATAAATACATATATAATATAAACCACAACACATACATTTATATATGTATATTGTATTTCGTATATTTGATAAGTGTATCTTGTAGTTCAGTGGTTTGAAGTTTCAAAATTCACCCAGAGGTGACGAGATCAAACTCCGGTTTTGCCTCTTTTTTTTCTTATTTATCACTAAGGGTAAAACGGTCACCAACTTAAACCCTAAAAATGGTAGTCATCCAGATTTTCTACATCAAATATCAATTTTATCATTTATTTTTCGTGATTTCTTCATAAATATAATAGATCTAACATTAATCATTCAATTTCGAGTAAAAAATTACGAAAAACTTAACATCTACTTTTTTCCAATTTTTTCTCCGATTTGTGCGAAACGCCACGGTTAGCCACCGCCTAACCGCCCGCCGTGACCCTTTTTAGAACACATTAAATATCAAAATACCACTTTTCCCTTGCTTTCCCCCTTTTTTCTCACAAACACCATTTCTCTTTCTCTTCTCCTTCTTCTTCACTTTTCTTTTTCAGTTCGAGAAGCTTCTCTATGACTATATCCCCTTCAATCCTCATTTCCACAATCACTTGACCGGATCGATCCTTCCGTTTCTCTCACAAACTCTAACTCGAATCGATCTCAAATGCAACAGCCTCACCGGCTTAATCTCTCCGGCGTCTGTACCTCCATCGCTGCAATACGTATCACTCGCCTGCAATCAGCTAATCGGACATGATGCTTATACGGTTAACAATGAAACCATTGGTTTGCACAGTTTTCCGGTTTATTCCGAAATCTCTTAGTTCAATTTAAGTTGTATATAGATCCGCGTGCTATTCAGAAGCGGGTTATTCACTATTTGGATGGGTTATTCCCGAGTCACCGAGTCAACTCGGTCGAGTTGGTTTTTTTTTTTCAGACACTTTTAACCTCTGCTATCTCTGCATCCAAACATAATTTCTTCATTAACCCAGTGGTATTCTCCGTAAATATATGGGTTTTTGTCTTTTTTTCAATTGTACTTCTCAATTAATATTGTAGAGATAGATTTTAACGCACTCTAGCAATATATCCAGATTTTAAATCAGCATGCTATGTTAGAAGTCTACTAATCTCCCACCTATACAGTCAACAACGATCCAGGTGTTCATATCTGCGAACTGGCTTCATGGGCACAAAGCTGCCTTGAAATCAAACAGAGTTTACAGGCTGAAGAAATTCATGATCACTCCCTGCAAAACTGTTTGCAAGGTGACATCCCACAGATACGGCATCTGCTTCACTGATGAGACCTCTTTCGTTGAGGAGACTGAAGGGCTACATGAGCTCGCTGCCCAGCACTTTAGGCTACGGATACATGTTCCGAGACTCTGATGTTAGAAATCGAGAAAAGAAATCGAGGCATGGAGAGGGAAAAGCAGAGAAATCTAAATGAGAAGAGAGCACCGGATGTGAGAAGTTCAAGGCTGATTCGTAGAGAGCGTTGTCAACGAGACCTAGAAAAAAATGGCCATCAGGTTCTTATAATTGATCTCTTTCTCATGTAAGCTATTAGATCATGTCTTACTCCAATGTTCAAAATGATTGAAGTATCCCTATGATGCATATTCTCTCCCTTAAATCATCATCTGTATTAGTTTGATGTTCATTGCCTTACATATATGGTCAGATTGGAGTTTGACCACTTTCAATAGTTTATTTTGTTCGCTTGCATTCTCCTATAATTTATTCTTTTGTTTATTTCGCAGTGATTAGTAATGGGAGCAGCCGACTGTTGGGGTCGGATTCCTCCCCAAGACACTGTCGTTTGGAGTAGGCAAATGATGGAAAAAGGCCGGGCCGGACTAAACCAAGCCAGGCCAAACCGACGGTCTTAATGAGCCAATCCGGCTTGTCTTGGTGGGCCGAACCAATGTCTAACGAAGCGACCCAAGCCAAGGCCCACCGAAGAAAGCCCACGACTGAAGATTAGCCTCAATTGAAGGCGGCGCGAGCAGAAAAGGAAAGTTTACATTTCGTGTAAAAGTCGGTTGTAAAAGTCGGTTCTTGTTCTCTTATAAATAGGAGCCAATAGTCATTATTTCTAGGGACACTTCTACATAGCAAAAAGGCATACGCCACAAACTTTGTAGATTTCAAAACAGCTAATAAGAAAACCATCATTTGGATCGAACTGTATTTTAC
>OVBJ01003130.1:0-13615 GCA_900406535.1 Noccaea bulbosa
ATTTAATATAAAATATATTTTCTTTATAAGTTTTACAAATTGACCCCAACAATTACATTTTTTACAAAAATTTCCATAAATTAACATACTATTTGAATTAAACTTTTCTTATTTTAATCAATTTATGTAACATAAATTATGTTATTTTGTAAAATAATGTTCCGTTATTAGTTTTAGCTATAAATATGAAAATAAATAATTTTTATTATTTGTTTAAGTTATAGACAAAAAAAAAAATAAAAATTGAAGGACTATTATGTAAAAAAATTCAACTCAAAAATAGAGGAAGAAATAGAGATCCTCTATATATAGAGGAAAAAGTGGATTTCCCTTATTTTTGAGTAAATTATAGAGGAGGGTTGGAGACAATTTTACTCAAAAATAGAGTTTAGAGGCAATTATAGAAGAGGGTTGGAGATGCTCTAAATAGAGGATCTCTATTTCTTACTCTATTTTTGAGTTGAACTATTTTTTACATAATAGTCCTTCAATTTTTAATTTGTTTTTGTTTATAACTTAAACAAATAATAAAAATTATTTATTTTTATATTTATAGCTAAAACTAATAACGGAACATTATTTTACAAAATAACATAATTTATGTTACATAAATTGATTAAAATAAGAATAGTTTAATTCAAATAGTATGTTAATTTATGGAAATTTTTGTAAAGAATGAAATTGTTGGGGTCAATTTGTAAAACTTATAAAGAAAAAGTATTTCATATTAAATAGATAATTATAATAATATTTTTTAGAGTAAAAAATAGAGGAATACATTAGAGAAAAACAGTACTCTATTTTTGAGATCTTTTATAATTGAGTTATAAATAGAGAAATACATTGAAGATGGTCTAAGAGCAAATGCAATGGCAATACTTTCAAAATTTCTTTAGAAGAAAAAAAAATAAAATAAAAAAATATTACACACATAGTGAAACTGCACGATTTTCTAGATAGTGGATCTTTTCCGGAAGATATTTGGAAACATTTGCTTGACATGTTTCGCCACGTGCCAGAACCTGATTGGCCAACATATTATTGTTGAAAAAAAACAAAGTTAAAGATACTTTACCTGTGAGGGGTTGCTTGGTGAGTTGGTGTTAGGAATTAAAAGGCTGTGAAATCTCTAATTCCAAAGTAACTGGTTTTGATCTTTTCGTAATTTTTTTTCAAAGCTATTAAAACTTGTCTTTTCTATATTTTTAAAATCAAAGTCATGATTTATTAACAAAAGTTTTAAACTAAAAAGTAACATTTAAAGTATATAGCAAATTAGCAAGCAACCCCTAAATCATTCAAACCTTTAAGGATTGTCTGGTATTTGCAACTTTGACTGATTCAAGAAATTTAAGAGTTTATTTTTGTTTTGTTTTTTTCTATTTCTTCCCCATGGGTGACTAAAATCTTTTTTAAGAACTATGAAATTTTTATTACAAACTTTTGTTTATTAATTAATTTTATCATATTTTTTATAATATTTTAAGATATATTTTACATATTTTTGCTAAACACAAATTCATTTATATTCATGCAAAACAAATATTATTATAAAATTGAAACGTTAAAGTCACAGTTTCAACTAGGGCTGGGATTTTGGGTATTCGGGTCGAATATGTGTAGGTTTCATTCGGGTACAAGTATTTCGATTAGCTGAAGTTTATACCCATGTAAAACCCGCTTGTTTTTTTGGGTAGGTTTCGGGTTGGATCCTTTCGGGTACATATATATTTGGGTATCAGATTTTATACCATTTTATTACCCAAAATTATTTGTGTATTAATCAGTCGGTTCAGCAGGTACATTATACCTGATAGTACCCAAAATGTACCCAAAGAACCGAAATTTTATCCAAAAGTATAAAAAATATATCAGAAAATCCAAAAATATATTTAAAATCTCGAAAAATATTCACAAAAACCCCCAAAAAATCTGAAAATCCGAAAAAACAAAATTGTAATATATCCGAAAACTCATAAAAATATTCAAAAAATATATATTACTTATAATTCGGGTAATTCTAGTAACCCATTCGGGTATCGGTTCGGTTCGGGTATTACCCGATACCCACAGATATTCAAATATTTTACCCATCAGATAAATTTGCTTATATCGAGTCAGTTCGGTTTTGGGTATTTTGGATCAATACAAGTACATATATTCGGGTATGGGTAAATAATCCCAGACCTAGTTTCAACAGTTTTTCTTATCAATTAGACAAGAGGTGACTTAGAGTGGGGGGATGGGCAATAGGTGCAATGCGCTAGGGACCGAGAGAAAAATATCTATCACTAATAAAAATTGATCTTATAGATCTTTAAGAGTGTCCACATAGGATTAAAAAACTCAATCTCATTGGTGCACATCACAATTATTTTAATTTAAGTAAATTTCCTAATTAATATATAAATTATTAATAAATTTCAGTATGTTTACATATTATTAATTAAGTTTATCATGGTTTGTGGAAAATTTATATTTAGCAATTTTCTATATTCTTTATTGTATTGTGATTCATTTTACCATTAGAAATATGATGATCTGAAATCAAGAAAAATGTGTTATAAAAACAAAGAGATGATCGAAATAACATTAGACTAAGACTTACAGTAGAAACTCGATAAATTAATAAATTTCTCCAGTCCCGAATTGGGCCGGTGTAAAATATGATACTATTCGATATAATAATATAATAATATTTTTTTTAAAAAAATCTATGTAAAATATGGTCTCAATAATATCATAAATTAATAATTATCATATAAAAACTTATATATGTATATATATAAGTAAGATATCTACCTAATAAAATATGAATCTCTCACACACTTAACCCATATGAACATTAAAATAAATAAAAAGAAATTTAAAACAATATGAAAGTATTGAAAAATGTAAATAATAAAGTGAATATAGAAACATCAAAAAGAAAATATACATGAAAGTTTTTATTTAATTTGAATAAAATTTAAAAGATTATCAATATTGAATTTTGTTTTTGAAAAATATTTTTTAGTCCAAATCTATATATTGATAACTCTATAATTTAATAAAATACCAAAGTTTCGGCACTATTAATTTATAGAGTTTCTACTGTATTATAGTTGTTATATTAGATCGAGACTTTAACATTTGGTGTCCACAAACAATGAGAATAAACTTATTATGTTTTATACATACCGTAAAATACAAAAAACCTATTTCAAACTAAAATGTGATAGCTAAACCCAATAATAACAAGGTCTAATAATAGATGCATATAACTCCGATAAAAAAAAGATGTTTGGTCTTCATTGTCATAGACAAATGAAGTTTGTTTGGCTGTTAAAAAAAAGACAAATGAAGTTTGTCAGCAAAAAGATATTGTGAGCAAAAGAATTGGTTTATGATTTTGTATTTTACTTTAGCATTAACATCGGCGTTCTTATCAACCAATGCTTCAGTAACATTCTTGTGGCCTCGATCTATAGCCCAATGCAATGGTGTCCTATTTTCACTGTCTTAAATAAATCTAAAATAGAAATTTTGAAAGCAAATCGAAAAACATTTTGTGAAAAAACTTTAGTGTATAGACTATTAACCTTTTGCATTTATAGGTATGCCATCTTCTATGCATTTCAGTAGATTCTCTACTTCTCCTTCTCTTGTAAAGGTGTGAACTGCATCAATTTTTCTGAAATATGAACATAACAAAAAATAATAAAAATGCAAATTGGATTTACAAAGTACATCAAAAAAATCTTGATCTTCAGTGATAATTAATCCCAAAACTTCAATGATGAAACTTACATATAATTAAGTGTAATTAGTGAATGTTTTGAAATAATATCGAAAGATTTGGAGCAAATAGGATTTATGGTCAATTGTCACTTTCAGTGACATGCAATCTCTTAAATTCTGAAACAAAATACTTGGTGTTGTACATATAATTGAAGCAGAGGAGGGTAAAATAATAATAAAGATGTAGGGATTAAGGTTTTGGAGCAAATTGGTCTTTAAGAGAAAAATAATTTAAGGTTTTTGAAATAACAGTAGAAAAAACTTGATATTTTGTATCGAAAGTAATAAAATCTGCAATTTCAAATTGATGACTAAACCCAAAAATGACAAAACCAAATTCTTGTATCAAGCAACCTCTATTGTAGAATACTCAAGAATTCACATGATTCTTTAAAAGGAAAAAAAAAGAGAACAAATACTGACAAAATTATATATGTTCTGGTAGCTAACTTTATGATGTCGGCATCTAAAGGGCTACGTATCTTGATTCTTATATAAAACTATTTTTGTTTGATTTTTTTATATATATTTGGTAATACACTAATCAGACTCGAATCATCTACACTTCATATTGACGTCAACACTCTCATGGGCCGTGAATAATTTGCTCAGCTACTTTTCGAGGTTTTGTTGACTTTAAATCAGTCGACTATCTATAGATAAGCCTATTTGTAGTAAATTTTGTTTTTCTTTTTACTCCGAAGATAACAACCCTTCACTATTTTGCAACAAGGTTAAGAAACTCTATAACTGAGGGGTAGTTAATTGGAAAAAAATTGAGTGTTAGTTTTAGTAATATATCCCTTAATAACATTTATCATTATAATATATAGATATATAGTTTCCACTTTTCAGGAGTTTGTTTTCTGCTGGCATAGTTTTTCATCATCGTATTCTACCCTGTAATCCTGTAACGATCTTCTCTTTTATCTTTATCAATCAGATGACAAAAAAAAAAAAAAAGTTGTCCAAAATATATAGATATATCTAAGCATATCTCTTTAGATATGCCAAGTAGCAATTTTAAGACTTCATTTTTCTAACCGGACTTGAATAAGCATACAACATTATTAAAACAATGGTTATTTCTGTTGAAGTACAACTGAGATGTCCAAATCTGTGAACACTTCTTTCATTTCACAAAAGGAATCTTTAAATTAATTTTGTCTATTGACAATTAAAATTAAAATTAAAATTTATCCGTTAGTCTTTGTTTTATCCAAAAAGATTTGTTTGAGAATTAAAGAAAGGGATAATATAATCCTAATGTTATCCGGCCTTGTGCGATGCATGACTCTTCGTCCATAAATCGTAATAGCACGTGTCAGCAAGCAAATGACTTTCACCTAAGCTATTATGACAGGTGAAAATGCTGTCACGTTAGAAAAGCCCTCTGAAAACTCTGAGATCGTTCTTTTTTTTTTTGGTTCTCCTTTCTTTAAGAGAAACCCAAAGGTTGAGTAGACATTAGGCAAATTCTCGATCCCCAAATTTGAAAAAAGCAGAAACTTGTTCTTAGGGTTTTGCACGCGATTTCTTCTCAATTTCTCTTTTGATCATAGGCGATTGATTATCTAATCAATTACTCGGTGATCGGCTTTCAGAGTTCTCTCCGTCTCGTCGTTGCCGGCGCCTGATCGGATCGCTTGTTCAGGCGAAATATGGTGGTGATTTCCCTGAAGATTTTGAATTCAAAATTTCTCCGGTCGCTTCCGCTTGACTTTCTAAGGATTTCGATTTCGTGTAGACTTTCTTCTTGGCTTTGTCTGCGAATCCTGTAATACCACTAGGGTTTTCGCTGTATTTGATCATTACTCTGTTCAGCAGATCGTAATTGTGTCTGTATATATAAGGCTGGTTGGTGATTAAGGTATCGATTGAGAGACGAGATTTTTTTTGTGTGGTTGATCGCTAGATCTTTGACTGAGGATATGTATATCGAAGAACTGACGGAAAGGGAAGAGAAGGGGGAGAGATCGGTAGAGGATAGCTTTGCCGATGGAGATAAGGCGATCTTGGTGAGCAGAGGAAACGTGGTCGTGCTGACGACTAAGAGGGCACTTGTTGGCGTTGGTGCTCGCGCGTTGTTCTATCCAACTCTGATTTACAACGTCGTTAGGAATAAGTTCGAGGCTGAGTTCCGGTGGTGGGATAGGGTGGCGGAGGTAAATCTCTATCAGTCCTTTGAGCTCAGTTGTTTGTTACTGTTAGATGCTCCTCCAAGTATGTAATCTGGCTGTGGTTCTGTGTCTTATGCTAATCGTTCTCTATCTGCTGATTTTGTTTCTCCAGTTTGTATTACTGGGAGCCGTTCCATTCCCATCTGATGTTCCACGGCTGAAGGAGCTCGGTGTTTGTGGAGTGATCACTCTGAATGAGCCATATGAAACTTTGGTGCCATCATCTCTCTACAAAGTCTGTTCTTTTCCTCCATCGTTTTAATTTGGCCATTGTGTCAAAAGTATATTGGTTCCCTGTCTTTTGGTTTCCTCCTATTTACTAACCTCATTTCGATTTTGCTTTTTGTTAATGGAAGTCTTACTGCATTGACCACCTGGTGATTGCCACGAGAGATTATTGCTTTGCTCCTTCCATGGAAGCAATATGCCAAGCTGTAGATTTTATTCATAGTAAGTGTACCTTCTTTAATTCTCGTTGGTATTTTGTTGCAATTGGTAAGAATCTTATGGTTATTGGAAGCCGTGTTCATTTGATCTCAAATTCTGTTTTTTTTTTCTCCTTGAAGGAAATGCTTCGCTTGGGAAGACGACTTATGTCCACTGCAAGGCGGGTCGGGGCCGCAGCACAACTATTGTCATATGCTACTTGGTTTGTATCTCAATTCGTTCCAAAACAAGTTGATCAAAGGCACCACCGTTTCTCTCTCTCTCTCTGATTATATCTTTGCAACACAGGTGCAACACAAGCATATGACACCCGAAGCAGCATATGCCTACGTGAAGTCAATCAGGCCCAGGGTTCTTTTAGCAGCGACCCAATGGAAGGTAATTGACAGGGGCACGCACATTCTTTGTTCTGTTCTTCTTCATCCTCTTGATTCCTTTTTGTGTCTGCAGGCCGTTCTTGAGTACTACCATACCATGGTGCTGAGTACTAAGAGTTCCTTAGCTGATGCAACTTCAGCTTTGATCCCAAGAAAAGTGAAGCAGGTTTATTCTGGGAATGTGGTTGTGTTTGATGATGGGTCAATGGTTGTAGTGACCCGCTCGGATCTAGAGGGCTATGATGATGATGACGACTCACAGAGGTCAATGAATGTTGCTGGAAATGAATTATGGGCGGCAGCTGCAGATCTGAGCATGGTGTACCGGGTGAAAGTTGTGGGACAGGCTGCGTTGGCGAGGATCTCGTGCCTGTGGCTAGGCTTGCGTGAGGATCACAAGCTTTCTGGGAAGAATCTTTCCATGGGAGGCATAAGCGTCGACATTTCTGTCTACTGATGATGTTGATTGATGACGATGACGATGACGAATGATGCAGGTGAGTACTGGCGAGCGAGTGAAATTATGCCTTTTATCACTGTTTCTCCGCAAAGAAAAAAAAGTCTATAAATAAAAAAAGTGGTCAAAATAGATATAGAAGAAAGCAAGGGTTTGTAAATTTCTGGGTGGAAGAAAAAAGACTTGGTTTTGTTGTCTGGGTATTGTAATTAAATACTACTTCGTGCCTCATTTGCCTTTGATGAGGATAAACATGAATTAATCAATTTCTTTTTTCAAATATCCAAAATGAGTCTTTCTAGCTTGAGATTATTAAAAGATGAAATCTAAAAAGTTGACGATAAAGTAGAATGAAAGAGAAGAGATGAAGTCAGAGGGCGGTCTCAGTGGTGACCCGAGTACGGGAATGTAAAAATAAATGATGTCTACTACATTGAGATAAGAAGACCTCAACGATCACCATATTGGTTACTGTATTTCTCTATCACTTCCTTAGGTTGTTGTTGCTCGTTGCCATAACAATAGCTTGAGAGGTGGATGCGGATGCGGAACCATGGTTACTGTATTTCTCTATCAACTTCCTTAGGTTGTTGCTCGTTGCCGTAACAGTAGCTTGAGAGGTGGATGCGGATGCGGATGCGGATGATGATGCTTCTGCTGCTGCTGCTGCTTGTGCTGGTGCTGGTGCTGGTGCTGCTGGTGTTGATGGTGGTGGTGGTGGTGGTGCTGCTTCTGCTTGTGCTTCCAGGAGGAAGGTATTGCATTTGTGGATGATCTTGCCGCAGACCAGACCATGCTTAGACAGTGTAACCATAAATAGTCTCCACTTCCAACTAACAGCATTAACGAAAGTGAAACAAAAAAATTTAGTGATGCTACAACACATTTTGGTAATCATATAAGGACACTAGATGTAAGATTATTACCCGAGAGTTTGAGAACTGATCAGCTCTTTTTGATGAAGTTTTGTGAAATTTTCACATGCCCAAGGAATATGTCCATCCGCCAACACCCTGTCCAAAAGTAATCAACAACAAAAACAAACTCTTTTTAACATAGTGGTGGATCACTCTTATCTCAAATCTTTCTTGAAACTTTGTTCGAGTTCCACAAGACCAAAACAATATCCGGATCAACTATCCTAAATTCATGCAGAGTAAGCACGAGCTAGAGATCTGGTCCAAGGCATGTTCGAGGCTCAGACAAAATTGGGATCGATGATGCAAGTAAAATAGAAAATAAAATAGCTACCTTTGCTTGTTTATAAATGAGTTCCAAAGGCACATGAAATACTTGTCCTCCTCGCTCACATCCTTCAACCGAGCCATTCTCTGTGAAATTGAGAAAGAATAATAATAATGGCCTTAGTGTAAGTTATGATCTTCAGTAATATATATAAAAAAACACATTGAAATACCGCGCGTTCGTCAATATCATCAGAATCATCATAAGCTTCATCTTCGCTATCCCATTTAGACAGTACTTTGTCAGTAGACATTGGCTTCACACATACACAGCTTTGGTTGATTAGTAAAGATAAAACAGAGACAGCATTGCTATATATCAAGACATGAAGGAAACTAAACCACCTGAGATGAATGTGAGTGATAGCACTGACGTTCCTTAAGACTCTTGACGCTGGAAACAATTAATAATCTTGGTTAGTAAAATTAGTATTACATAAATAAACATCTATCAAGTAAGAAAATTAAAGATTAGGAACACAAATATCAAAAGAACATATATAACCTTTTAGACTGGGTCCGCCTTGGAGATTTCTTTTTTCCCTTAGAATCAAGAGGCGCCTTAGGTTCAGAAGACGTAGCTATTTCCGGTTGAGTAATTTGTAGAGTCTTGCAGCCGGGCTTTTCAGGAGAGTGAGTCATTTCTGGACTCTTGCTGACGCTGGAAACAGTTAATAATCTTGGTTAGTAAAATCAGTATTACATAAACATGCATAAAGTAAGAGAATTAAAGATTAGGAAAAACAAATATCAAAAGAACATAACCTTTTACACTCGGTCCGCTCTGCAGATTTATTTTTTCCCTTAGAATCAAGAGGCGCCTTTGGTTTAGAAGACGTAGCTATTTCCGGTTGAGTAATTTGTAGAGTCTTGCAGCTGGTCTTTTCAGGAGACTTTGCCATTTCTGGTTGAGTAATTTTGCTCTTAAATCTTCTTCTCTCATAAGTTCTTGTAAAAGAAACCCTAGGTTTAGAAGACTCGGCTCTTTCTGGTTGAGTAATTTGTAGAATCTCGGAGCTGGTCTTTTCAGGAGACTTAGCTCTGTCTGGTTGAGTAGTTGGTAGAATCTCGCAGCTGGTCTTTTCAGGAGACTTAGCTCTTTCTGGCTGAGTAGTTGATAGAATCTCGCAGCTGGTCTTTTCAGGAGAGTGAGCTATTGTTGGGGATGTTATCATGACATCACCATCGTCCACATGATGAGTCAATCCATTTTCTGTGTCATGACGAGGTACGTCGCCTAAATCCAACTCCGAAAAGTGTACATTCAATCGCTGCATGGTATCACTGTCATCTCTTTGGCTTCGCTTACGACCTTTTCCGCTGCATATAAAGTATGGTTTGGCTCTAAGAAGATGATGATGATGAATCGTAGCTTAAGAAGTAGAGTAAGTAAGGTGTTGGAAAATTTACAGAAAAGTAAATGGAAGCCACTGGTCCGTCTCTACATCATCTATTAGTTCCTGAAACAAAAAAGGTCATGGTGGAGTTCAAAATTATGACACTCATGAAAGATTTCTGGAACCACCTGAAATGTGCGTACGTATCAAGTTTCTTACTAACCCCATTTCTGCTGAATGCATCAAGTTTCACGGAGGCAGCAATCTGCAGCTCATTTTCCTTCCACAACTAAAATAGGTAAGAGTAGTTATCTTAATACTCATTGTTTGATCATGACAAAACATAAAAAGTTACGTAGATCCTTAACTAGAAAGACAAACATACCCAAAAGCTATAGTTAAGGTGATTATGTAATGACGTCAAATGACATTTCACTCCCTGCACAGACATAAGTCGTTGTATTTTTTGCAACATATAAATGAAAAAATGGGAGATATCATTAGAAAAAATATTGATCTGAACAAGTGCCTACCTCGTGGCTTCCACATTTGACTAAACAAAATGGGCAAGAAAATTCCGTCGTAACTGGATTTGATACAGAAATGTGTGTATATAACAAACTGTTAGAAGAAACCAGGCCCGGCTCAACCGATTCTGAAAGGAAATTACTAATTAAAGACTAACCTTGAGATTTTAGACATTTGTTATCACGATCCATATAGTTGAAAATTAGTATCCCACCTGAATTTTCCCTAAGCAAAATATGAGTGTGGCATGAGAAATAGACAAAAAATAAAAATAAACTGACAAACCGCAAAACAAGATGTCGTTCCAAAAAAAATTGAAGTTTAGAAAGGGTTCTCAAAATTTTATGATTTTAGTGGTAATTATAGAAAACAAGCAAAATATAATGTGATTTTTGTGTGAAAATGGTACGAAATATAAAAAAAAAAAAAAAAAAAAAAGAGAGAGAGAGTCATACTTTTTATTTTTCTTCGCCTGGATTTTGTAGCTCAAACACCTTTGAAGGATAAATCCCTGTATAAATAAAGAACAAACTAAACAAATAAAAATAGAGGATCTGAGGATACACCAAACACACTTCTTTAAGTAAACCATTTTGCGAGTTATAGGAGGGAATTAAGTAAATTATACAGGAAAATGAAAAACAATTGTTACTACCACAGTTCAGTAAAGTGGTTCTGACTGACTTCTGAGTTAAAATAATAATAATAAAATATTCTTTTTTCTTTTTTTTCGTTCGAATGAGGGGGATAAATCTCCCAATTTATTAAAGTATTAAAAGAGTTTATAATCTAACTCGATATGACGTCGAAACCCCATCAGAGTCCTCAAGAAAAAAAAGAGCTAAGATCATGAGGAACAAACTCAAAAGAATGAAAACCAATGGTAAAGAAAATGCATAGTTAGCCAATCCATCCGCAAAACGATTGGCTTCTCTATTCACATGAGAAATGCGGACTATCCAGTTCCAAATATTCTTTTTTCTTGTAAACAACGTTTTGTTAATAAATAGTAAATAATAGTATTATAAACATATTTGATCGAGGAAAAAAAGACAAAAATGAAGCAGATGGATACCTTGGCTTGTAAGTCATTTTTAATATACAGAAAAACAGGTTTGCAAAACAATTCGAGACTTTTCACATCATTAGCATCCATTTCCACTTCTTTCTTCCGTAAGGACTTAACACCAATACTCTGCCACGACCACAAATATTGAATTAGGCTCTAAATCACGACCATAAACATTCATTTCCGGACAATAATTTTTATAAAAAAATTACAGAATCAGAGATATTACAAATTGATTTTGACCCCCCTATTACAAATTGATAAATAAGCAAAATGTTGTTATTAGAAAAAATTCAATCAGCAAATTAAAGATATTGTAAAAAATAAATATACAGAATTTTAGTCGGATAATGGAAACAATAAGCGGGATGCATATGATCGAAATTCGTCATTCGTAACAATTATTTGAGAGGTTGCAATTTGTACATGCATAAACATATACGAACTCAAACCATTTGATTTTACAAGTTACCTTTTGTAGGTTCGGATTCTTCTTTTCCTGGAGAAACACCGTTTGACGGATTTAAAGAACTATTAAGACGGAAATAATCTATAGAAATTATGTATATATCGAACACAAATCTATAAATTATAGATTTTGATATACTTTCCGCTCTTGGGGCAAAATTAAGAGCAATTTATGTTGTGTTTCTCAAATCCAATACTAGAAATGTAGATTCTCTCGCTTATTAGGTACAAACTTCATTTCTAGTGTTGAGCGGCGCGTTTCTACAAAATTTATATGACGTATATATATATAGAATATCGAACATGCTTAAAACCCTAAGTATATAAGCGATTGGACCTTAATTATCTTAATCATGAAAACTTCATGATCTAAATAATTATTTTGGCCCAATATTAGTCCAATAAAATCATATAAATTGACGAAAAAGCTTGAGGGACATATGAGATTATGCTTCGTCATGAGCCCAAACATAAGTATTTGGAGAATTTAATATTTGTATATTTTTGTTATTTGTTTGATAAAATTAATATTTGTATTGACTAATAAGAATAATATAATTTGTTTGAAGCCACCAAACTTTAGGGATAATTTGTCCAAAAATGAGTGAAAGATTACGGGTGTCTTCAGTTATATCTGGTAATTCATGTTTTTTGTTGTTGTAGTAGTGATCACTCGCCAAATGTAACAGACAAACTTGTTGGAAAAACATAAGGGTCAATGTAATCTCATCTACCAAGTGCCTCACATGTTAATGGAGGCATCTATATATATCTCCTCATTTCGTAGTGAGTGTTTTAAAATTTTGGTTTCCTAAGAAAACCAGATACGATTTCTCACGGTAAGTTATTTAACAATAGAAAAGTGAAAACTAAAAATCTATGAAACTAAAAACTCTTTACAGAATCTAAATTCAAAACCTTAATGTTAGGAGGAAATGTCTGGAACTCTTGTTTGCTTTGAAATTTGTGCTTATCTAAATGATAGTTGGAACCTACGCTAAGTGAAGGCCACTAGCTAGCCACATATTACCTATAGGTCCTATACGGTTAATGACAACGAAATTAAAATATGATTAGTATAACACATACATATTAAAATTAATAGCAGAAAAATATATTATAAATCTAAAGACATGCATATTATTTAGAGTAATAGTTAGATGTCGAACGACCTTCACTTAATTACACTAGAACTACTAGGCTAAGCACGAGTATATAAAACCGTGCACATATAACCGGAAAATAAAGTAAACAGAGTGATGGCGAGAGAGAAGCACGTGACGCCACGAGAGGAGCCGGTCAGCCCGTTTTCACGGCTGTTCAGTTTAGGATGTAAAACGGAAGGCAATCCTCATGCCATTGTTGAAGTTTTTTTTTTTTCTTTTTAATTTTTTGTAAAATGATTGAATTGATCCAATTTTATTATAAATGCTAAAACTGATAAGAGATCAACAACTACACTGATAAATTTATAAAATGATGTAAATTCTTGCATTCAAAATACAAGATATCAAATGCTATGAAGCGATTTTTTGTTTGTTTTCTATTATACATTTTATCAAAAGAAACGGAAAGTATGTTGCGCCACTCCGAGTAATTTATTTATATACTTTTGTAGGAGACGGGTCATAGTCTACGTTCAAAATATCGCTTATCGCTAATTGTTCGGTCGGGCATCGATAAGCGATTTTTCATAAAACCGCTAATAATACGGAGATTAATCGGGGC
>OVBJ01003131.1:0-13611 GCA_900406535.1 Noccaea bulbosa
CTTCTATATGAAGTCTACATCGTAGACTTCACTATGAAGTCAATAAGTAGAATTCGTCGTGAAGTCTAAAAAGTTAGTTTTGCAATTGACCAAATCACGATTTTTTGGAGAAGTCTACTTAAAAAAAAGGTTAGTTTTGCAATTGACCAACAAAGACTTTTTAGAAGTAGACTTCATTGCCCAAAGTAGACTTCAGTATGAAGTCTACTTCAATAAAGAAGTCTACCGATGAAGTCTACTTCCATTAGTAGACTTCATATGGGTCTAGTTTTGTAATTGACCAACATTGACTTTACAGTAGACTTCTCAGAGAAATCTACATACTATTCACGGCGTTGACCAGTAGACTTCTTGGTGAAGTCTACTAAAAAGTAGACTTCAATATGAAGTCTACTGTTTCAGTTGACTTCGTCACGAAGTCTACAGCGATCAGGTACACCGAAAAGTAGACTTCAAAGAGAAGTCTACTAAAAAGTCTTCGTTGGTCAATTGCAAAACTAACCTACTTTTTAAGTAGACTTCATTGGTAGACTTCAACAAAAAAGTCGTGATTTGGTCAATTGCAAAACTAACCCTTTTTAGAGTTGTAGACTTCTTGAAGATGTCTGCGCTGTTTGCAACAATTTTTTTGTTGTCAAAGGTTTGGCGCAGACTTCTTCAAGAAGTCTACAACTCTAAAATTGTAGAAAGTCAATTGCAAAACTACACCCCGCGTTGACTAGTAGACTTCTTTTAGAAGTCTACCTCGCGACACAGATCTGAAATTCACAAAATCAACCGGAAAATTACCTCGTCAAGCTCTTCGGCGTCGTCGACGGCGGATTGCTTCGATTTTAACCTTCAACAGAAAAGCCCAACTGTTGCCGTGAGCTTGGTCGCCGGAAATGACAACATACAAGAACTTGAAATTTTGAGAGATGGATTAGAGAGTTTTTGGGATGAAAATGGAGAGAATAAGGTAGAATAGAAGGTTATGAGAGGAAAAGAGTGAGATTTGGGTAGGTAAATTGGAGAGAAACAGCATTCAAAGCTTGAAGATGGTTGAAAATGGTGGTTGGAAGAATTGATGAGGATGACATTTTCGTGAATAAGTGTAAGGGATGAGGGTTGTTTAGACATTATCATTTAAAGTATACTTCATAAAGAAATCTACTTAATGGCATTTTCGTGATTATATGTAAGTGGTGAGGATAATATAGGGGAAAGAAGGTGTAAGTATTTTAAAAAGTGAGAGGGGTGTAGATTTGTATATGACCCAAAGTTGGGGTACAAAAACAAAATCACCCCATTATTTAAATCACCCTTTAAATAACTAATGACATTTAAAGTAATTACCATAATTATTTAATATTTTTCTCACATTTAGTCACCTCCAAATAATTATTAAATAACTCTCAAAATTATATAATAATATTAATTAATTATTAATCTGAAAATAATTAATTAAGTCAGTCCAATTAACCATTTAAATCAATTCAATCCACTAAACTGAATTAATCTATTAATCAATTTAATTAACCAATTTAATTCGATTAAACCGAAAATCAATCAATTTCAATTCGATACAGCACATAAACACACAATCAATGCAAATCTACACCACAACACGCGATTAAACACATAAACATCAAATATTCATTACATAAATCAACAGATAACACCACATATCTCCAAAACAACACCAAAAACTCATCAAGCAATCAACTCACAATATTTCCCATCTAGAAATTACGGACCTACAGTCACGCACTCAACTTGATTTGGATTGAAAAAGATGAAAGGTAGATGAACAGTAACACCGTGAGCAGTATCATAATGAACAGTAATTCCGGTGATGAACAGTAATTCGGTGAATCCGGCGATGAATAGTAATTTCAGAAATCTTCTCAAAACTCCGAAATCGCCTTCTCTCAGTTTCTAACTCGAAAAATGAGTCAACAAAGGTGACTGCTGCCTTTTAAATCGAAAACTAGGGCTTCTTTTGCAAACCAGCGCAAACCGGACAACTTAAATCAAACCGAAATCAAGTCGCCGAACCGGTGTCGACCGACACCAGTCCGTGGTGTCGCTCGACACCACATAAAAATTTCAATTATTTGGTTTACGGATGTTACAATTCTCCCCCACTAAACTGGATTTGTCCTCGAATCCCGACACAACACGTCTATCAAAGACGACAAACCGGCCCTCAACTGGCCCACCACAAGAGATCATCACTAAACCGGATTCAACCTCGAATCCCAACACAACACGTCTACCACAAACGTCAAACTCGTCTAACACAGACGACAAAAGCCGGCCCACATGGCCAAACCCTAGAGATCCTCACCCGATCCCCGAGACTCACATATAATCTTATGTCACCAACACGTTTCCAAGACATCTTTACTCTTTAACTAGATACTCTGCCGGAGAATACTATCTCCAAAGGACATGCAGGAGAACACTATCTCTAGTAAAGAGTTATCCAGGGACGCTACACCCCTAGAGTAAAAATTCTGAAACGTCTATAACATAACTAAAAATAATCGTCTCGCGGCCCAAACAGGTCACAAACTCAACCCAAACTAACCAGAGTGTTTGTTTACGCATGCCTCAACAATGATGCTTTAGCCTCTAAACTGACTGCACAACAGTCAAACAAGGATATGCACAACCAATCCGAGATTAACACCATGCATAACATATGCAAACTATACCCTGGTGTCACTCAACAAAACTCGAAGCACACAATATTTCCTTAACCCGGAATATCTCCAACACGCTACAACAAATGGCAAACACAACCCGTAACATAAAAACTAAGATTCATAAGGAAAACTCCGTCTTATAAATCTCCAACAATGTATTTCGTACAACGAACGAACATACATACACAGTTCAACAAAGAACCTAACTAACTCATACAGAACCACAAAGATGAAGAAGCTCACTCTACGACCTTCTCGTCGAACCACTTTATGAACTTCATCTCCATCTTTGCCTCAGGCTCCCCAAACTCACCCTCTGTGCTACTACAGTCTCACAAGACTCTCACAACGGCACCCTCTAGTTCCGCAGAACCTTGATTCTCCTCTCAAAAATCCTCACAGTAACTGTTGAAACCGACAAATCAGGCCTAAAATCCCCTGAAATCTTAGCCACCAACGCTTCCGAAGGATGAAGACATTTTCTCAACATCCCCCGTGAAGCATCTCACCAAAAGCACTCCTAAACACAAGTAACTCCATAAATACTGCGCTCCCCCACTTGGGTCCAGCATAAGGGTGTCATACATGACCTCCCATACAACCCTCGAAAAGGAGTCATGCCAATGCTCACCTGAAAAACTGTTGCTGTAAGCAACTCGACCAACTCGAAAGGTCTGCCCAAAGCCCACCTCAAACTAATACACACGTCTTACGAAGACCACAAAGCAGGCACTCACATGGCCAACACTGGAGATCCTCATTGATCCCCAAGACTCTCATTCAATCCTAAGTTATACGCACCATTCAAGACATTTTTTTCTCTCTTAACTCATTATCCAAAACACTTATATTGGGGCCACGGCTCCCAAATAAGTCCAAACCAAAACCCACTTATATTGGGGCCACGGCGTCCAAACAAGTCTGCATCTACCCAAACTGGGGCCATGGCCTCCCAGATGGGCCTGCCATCGCCTATACCGAAGCCACGACACTCGGATAAGCCACTCACACTGAAGCCACGGCACTCAGGTAAGTCAACCAGAGAACACATCAATCCAGCAATCAAAAAATGTAATGAGTTATTCAGAACCGCAGCCCTTAGAGGAAAAATTCTTAAATGTCTATAACAACCAGGTTGAATTGTCTCAACTCCTCATTCCTCGGGTACACCAACTCGACCACTCACAAGAACGTCCCATTCAATGAGACCTGATAATCGGAGGCAACTGCTCGTGATGCGTCGAACAAACTTACGCTCACTCCGCTGTGCCATTTTGATATCCACTGAGTAAAATTCGTCTGACCCACTATCTCGAGACCCAAAGGATCCTTCGAGATAGCACACGGACACTAAGTGCTAAACACGCCCAACAAAGCATCATCATCCGTTCTGTAGCTGAAACAACTTGCCGTCAACTCAGTGCAACTGCCACCTAACCTTGTCGGGAGATAAACAGTCTCCCCAATTTAAAGCCTGTCAAAACTTAACACAGAACCCAAACCAATTCCTGAAAAACTGTGTACGCTACGTAAGGCTTCCCCGACATCGGGTAATGCCAACACTGGTGTACTAAATAACCACTCATAGCTCTCTGGAGACTACACAAACAGCACATCCTTGTTTGTTGTCCCATCATTGGCTTACGACATACTCGCAAAGCCCTTAACAAAATCCTAAGCACTCTGCTAAACCCAGAACCCTCCTGATCCCGGTAGCACTACTCGACATAACCCTAAACCTTGAAAGCCTCAGACCTTGCCAGATCTACAGGAACTCCCTCTGCAAGAACACATGATCCTGAAAGACATTTGTCGCTGCCACAAACTGTACTTGCTCAACTTAGCATACAACTTCTATTCCCGCAGCCTTTCCATAACTAACTCCAATGGCCTCGTGCACCTCGGAACTCCTCGAGCGCATGCACAACTCGAATACCCTCGATATCCTTGGGACTCCTTGATAGTCACAACACCACTAGCCTCCCGAAACGATCATCACCAAAAGCCTCATAGCTTGCTCTAACATCTGCTCAGCCTACTCGCGGAAGTCGGCCTCACCACCTGAAACACCAACCTCCTTGCATCCCTCTCAGACAAAACTCTTTCTCTAAAGCAATTCAGATGAACTCGGTAATACTCCAACCAGTTCATCCCCAGAGTAACATCATACAGCTCCATCGAACTGATGGCCAACACTGCTGGCATCGATTTCCCAGCACTCCGAACAACTCGTGGGATTCACAACTGGCCACCAACACGGTCCTTATGCAATTACGTGCGTCGAGAACCCCAACAACTCTAAAAACATACAGGAGATCCAACATAACCCCTCAAGACTCATATTGTAACCCACTCTGTCACAACATGGGGTCTACAAAAAACCAATTCTGCTCTAGCCGTCTCTGGACCCTCCTTTTCTGGCCCTGCGCAGGCTTATCGCCTTTACCAGAACCAGAAACAGAACATGCGCCTCTGCGCTGCTGCTGCTGATGCTAACTCCTCGGTTGGATAGCAGGAGCAACCGTAGTTGGAATCGCTAGCGGACCAACCTTTCCACGCTGGTCCTCCTCAATCGAAGCTGCTAGCTCCATCAGATCTGCTCTCGAGGTGTACCCACTACTTCTGCATTGAGTCCAGATACTCAACAAGTCCCAGCAAGAACCTCTGCAATAGGGCCCGCTCGTCCTCCAAACCAAAACCAGTATGAACTTCGTGTCATACTTACGCACTCACTCTCTCCTTGAGACAGTGCCCAAAAACCTCAACTGGAGACAATCTCGGGCCTTCTCAGGAAAGACACTCTACATAAAACTCCGCTAGGGATTCGCCCAAGTCCACACTGCCCTCCTAGCCTCAATGGCTAGCCACCACAAATGTGCATCTCCACAAGATACTGCACCGCTAACTCAACATGATACCCCGCAGGATATCTACTCGACCGAAAACTCCGCTCCAGTCTCAAACGCCACTCAACGGCCTCCCCAGGCTAAACTCTACCCTTGAAAAAAAAGCGTACTAAAATTCTGCATCTGCCCTATCACCACCAGATAAGGCGGATGCCTAACAACTGCAGTCCCATAATGCCCAATAAAACCCGCAGCCTCATGCTGCCCAACAAAACCGGCACCTACCTGTGCCCCGGCCACTGGAGGCACACCCGGAGCCTGTTCTGTAACCGCTGATGGAAAATGTGCCAACATCTGCGTCAGTAACCCAATAACCTGGTCACCACGACCCTGAGCTGAAACCGCGTCCCCACATGGACCGCCCCAAATCTCGTGCCACCACCGGCACCTAAACTGGCCTCACCCGCAAATCCCACTAAAAGCGTCTGGCCACTACCACGTACGCCTCACAATTAGCTGCACTCTTTCCCGACTCAGCTGCTGCTCCACGAACACAACTCCGGTCTCCATGGCCCATAACTTGGCCACAACGGCCAACTGCTGTGCCCTCACTGGCAATCACTCCGCCCCTACGGGCAACACTCTGCCCCCATGGGCACCAACACTACCACGACCTCTAACGCCGCAACCTCTAGTACCTGCATCTATCTCAGTGTTCCCCAAAGAACAGCAGACAAGCAAACCAGAAACACAAAACACATAACGCACCGCATAATCTCTTTGAAGGCTGAAGGGGATGATACTATGACTAACAACTGACTAAACCACAATTAAGCAATCAACACTTAGTCTCAGTTCAACTCAAATTAACAGTCATAAAAACGTCTAGGCTATGATACAAAAATGAAACAACGAACACTTTTTTTTTTTTTTAATAATTAGCCCAGATTACTATTCCCATAAATATTAATCCTCAACAGCTAACACAAACAACTCAAATAATAACTAACTCCAATAAATAAACTAGCAACCTAAACACCAGGTTCGCAAAAACCTTTAAACAATAACAAAACACATAAATCCTATCATCCTCTCCTTCAGCCTTGATTCCGCGATCACAACAATTCTTTTCCTGCATCACATGGTTATAAAAGATATGTGAGTATTATCATAAATACTCAGTGAGACGGTCATCCTCTCTACAGGCCATTTACGCAATTTCTAGACCATTTTAAATAATTTTCACAATTATTAAATAAAATATCTCATCAATAAATCAGATTAATAATTTTCATAATTATTAAAATACTACCTCATAAACATTAAATAATTGCACAACACTCACATAATTACTACATGTATTTTAAACCACTTAAAATAAATTTTCACAATTATTTTACACCACTTGGATAATTACAACAATTACCTTACACCACATAAAATAAATTTTCATAATTATTTTAAGAAAAATCTTCACAATACTTCACATCAATTAATTATTTAAATCACCCTTTAAATAATAAATGACATTTAAAGTAATTACCATATGTATTAAATAATTTTCCACAATTATTTAATAGTTTTCTCACACTTAATCACCTCCAAATTATTATTAAATAATTCTCAAAATTAAATAATAATATTAGTTAATTATTAATCTGAAAATAATTAATTAAATCAGTCCAATTAACCACTTAAATCAATTAAATCGAATTAATTATTTAATCAATTTAATTAATCAATTTAATTTGATTAGACCGAAAACCAATCAATTTCAATTCGATACAGCACATAAACACACAATCAATCCAAATCCACACCACAACACGCGATTAAACACATAAACATCAAACATTCATCACATAAATCAACAGATAACACCACATATCTCCAAAACAACACCAAAAACTCATCAACCAATCAACTCACAACATTTATCATCTAGAAATTACGGACCTACAGTCACGCACTCACCTTGATTCGGATTGAAAAAGATGAAAGGTAGATGAACAGTAACACCGTGAACAGTACTGCCATGAACAGTGAATCCGACGATGAACAGTAATTTCGGAAATCTTCTCAAAACTCCAAAATCGCCTTCTCTCAGTTTCTAACTCGAAAAATGAGTCAACAAAGGCGACTGCTGCATTTTAACTCGCAAACCAGCCCAAACCGGACAACTTAAATCAAACCGAAATCAATTCGCTGAACCGGTGTCGACCGACACCAGTCCTTGGTGTCGCTCGACACCACTCAAACATTTCAATTATTTGGTTTACGGATGTTACAATTGCGATGAATTTGCAATGCCTCTCGCAAAACCATCGCAAATGACGCAAAAGAATTGGTTATTTAGTTCTGTTTCGGAAGATCAAGTTGCCTTTATCTTCCACTAACTTGTTGAACTTCACAACTTCTAAATACACAAGAAACTTAGACACAAAAATTTAGATACTACTTAAGTCTTAACCCTGGTTTCTCTAATAGTAACTTTAAAAAACCTCAAAATTAAATATGCACAGTAAACTAAATAATATCCAACGAAGACGAAGATAGATCATGTGATTATGTTCTGTATAGGAAGAAGTGCTCTCTTAGATAAAAAATAAAAATAAAAAATTATTATTATAACCCGGGCGGAATTTAAAAGAGAAATTTTGGAAATATACTCTTTGATGAGTTTTTAATTTGAAAACTACCCTTGTTTTTTTTTTTTTTTTTGAAAAATACACTTTTTATATGTGAAATGATTTAATTATCCTAATCTGAAGTTTTCAACTAATTTAATAATTAAGATTTGATTATGATTTTGTTTTATTTCAAAATACTAAACAATCCTATTTATCTGTTTAGATTTAATTAAAAATTCTTAAAAAATATAAGGTTGTTTATATAAAGTTGAAATGAGGGTAAGATTAATATTTTTTATATAAAGTTTTAAAAATATTTAAATGTGTTTAAAGATAAACATTAAAAATGAAAGATATATTTACCCACTTTTAAAATTTTAATAGTTTATAAAGTTTAAATATATGTAAAGTTTGAATTTATAAAGTTTTATAAAGGTTGAAATGGGATGAGACTAAAGTTATTTATATAAAGTTCTAAAAATGTTAAAATTTGTTTGCATAAAACATTAAAAATGTAATATAGATTTATCCACTTTAAAAATTTTAAAATTTATATTTATCTGAAAAAATCTTATTTATTCTATTATTTTTGAATTGATTTTTTTTTTTAATTTGTCATTATAATTATTTATTAATGTTTTGTTTAAATTATGGTAAAACAGTCTTTTTATATTAAAAAGGTGTATTTTTCAAAACAGAAAAAAAAACTATGGTATTTTTCAAAATTTTAAACATGAATAGGGTATTTTTCAAAGAATCCCAATTTAAAATACAAAGCAAAATCTAAAAGTTAATCAAAATCATTTTCACCGTCATTTTCACAGTCATTTTCAGAGTTTTCACTATGCTCCTGTTCGTCTTCATCAGTATTCGGCTCCTCGAACTCATCGGATTCTCCATATTCACATAAAACGTCAACGACGTCTTCAACTTCTATGTTATCAGGGTCAACGTGAATGATATTTTCAGTGGATTCGATCGGGTTTGAAACATCTTCAACTCTGTCATGCTGCATTGCCACACCATCGTCTAAACCAACTACACATCCTCTTGGATTGACCTTTATGACCGATAACCATGTCTCGCGTTTTTGCCTAATTCGAGGAAAAAGAATGAAACACACTTGCTCTGCTTGCGATGCAAGGATGAAGGGTTCAAATTTTGAAAATCTCCTGTTTGCGTTTACGTCGGTGATGCCTAACATCTTGTTTATGCGAACTCCTTGACCAAGTATCGGATCGTACCAATTACATTTGAATATAATACATTTGAATGTAATACATTTCAATTTGATAATTCCTGGATATGTGACCTCGATGATCTCTTGCAAAACGCCATAGAATTCTGTTTCGCCCGGGACATGAATACCATAATTTGCGGTTGACTTCCGCATGCCATGCTTGTACGTATGGAATACTTACCCGCGAGTATAATACATTGGTGCTGTAGTGATCTTTCCTATTGGTTCGTTTAGAATCTCATGCAACCACAGCGGTATTTGTTCCGGATGACATCCACTTGTCACCTATAAACAAATGGTACAATCACACACATTAATTATATATAGTTTTACGTATTAGTTTATATATCATTAATTTGAAGAGCGCTTACATAGTATTTTAACCATCCAGAAAAGTCACGTTCTTTGTAAAACTCATACTCATGTTCTTGTAAATCAGGTAATCCTTGGCGGATCTGATTATCAAATATGCTGCACAAAAATCTCGAGTTAGGATTACATAGAAAAACGTATGAATACGTAATTGACAAATTATCAAAGTTACCTCTCAAATTGGTGCATTTCCTCCAGATTACGCAATATGTAATTGTGAGCCGCACTCCAATGTTTACGGTCCCACGATTTTTTCTTCAACTTTCCAGCAAGTCTGCCTATTTCTTTGAAGATATTGGGGACAACTTGTCGATATACAGGTGCAACGCCTCCATCATCGTATCATTTCGTGGCAGTTCTTCTCGTTCTCACATTTGGGTTAAAATAGTAAGACGCGAAGTTAGATGTTTCTTCTGTCAAACTTCCTTGTACGATAGATCCCTCAACTTTTGCAAGGTTTTTAGCCTTTCCCTTCAAGTTTCCCATAAAACGCTTGAACGGATACATCCACCTGAATTGCACAGGCCCCCCAAGATCCGCCTCATATGGCAAATGTACCGCTAGGTGTTCCATCAAATCGAAAAATGAGGGAGGGAAGATTTTCACCATGTTACATAACAAGACATAAATGTTTTTTTTTTTAACTTCCCTACCATGTCTTATGTCAGTGTTCGTGTGCTGCATGAAAATATGGCAATCATGGCTCTTCATACCAGAAATTTTTTGCATTTGCTCAATACATCGTGAGAACTTGGAAACGTATCCATCCAGAAATTTGACATATGAGGCAACCCAGTCAAACAGAGCTCTCTTCGCATCTCCAGACAATCCAAAACTCGGAATTGGCTGTTTGCCGTCTCTGCTAAGTTCAGCCTCGATTTCATATTGTCTTTACTTTTTCCTTGTACATTCAAAGTGGTATGGATGATGTTATCAAAAACAATCTTTTCAATATGCATAACGTCAAGATTATGTCGCTAAAGGTGATCCTTCCAATATGGCAGTTCCCAAAATATACTTTTTTGTGCCAATTGTGTGCTTGTCCATATCTGTCAGGCATGTTTGCAGTACAATGCCAGTTGCCTCCACGTTTGCATGTTTCCTCACCACCATAATAATCGATATGATCAAACAAATCCTGTCCCGAAAGATAATCCGGAGGGGGACCGCGGACAGCCTTATTCTTCGTAAATAAGTCCTTGTTCTTTCGGTACTTATGATTGATAGGAAGAAAACGATGGTGACAATCAAGCCAACAAGGTTTTCTTCCACGACTCAGCTGAAATGCTTCTGCCCTATTCAAACAGTGTGGACACGATAGTCTTCCGTGCGTAGTCCACCCCGACAACATTCCATACGCTGGAAAGTCACTAATCGTTCACAATAATACTGCGCGCATGTTGTTGTTGCGTGTAATCAAAGGTGCAGACTCCTGAATACCACAACTGTTTCAACTCATCAATCAAATGTTGCAGAAATATATCAAGGGATCGCTTCCTACGCTTAGGACCTGGCACTAAAATAGTTAAGAACAAAAATTCTCGCTGCATGCACATTGACGGCGGAAGATTATATGGCGTCAATATGACGGGCCATAGCAAATATTTCTCCCTGACATACCAAATGGACTAAATCCGTCTGTGCATAATCATAGATAAACATTCCGAGACTCATTAGCAAAGTTTGAATGTACCGTCTGAAAGTGTTTCATGCCTTTGCATCTGAGTGATGTGTAATCTCTCCATGATGTGTGGAATGTTCTGCATGCCTTCTCTTTGACGCTGATGTCATCTCCGATTGATATAACCGTTTCAATCTTTCAGTGATTGGCAAATAGCACATGCGTTGGTAAGGGACCTGCCTCCTTCCAGTAGTGGGTTCATATCTGGGCTTCCCACAAAATCGACATTCCTGCAGATTATCATCATCTTTCCAGAAAATCATGCAATTGTCAATGCATTCATCAATCATTTCATAAGGTAACCCAAGATCCTCTACCAACTTCTGTATTTCATAGTAATTACCAGCAGAAAGATTATCTTCCGGTAAATACTCTTAAAATAGTGCAGCCCACTTATCCTGGTTATTTTCGCTGCTATCTTCACTTTTAATTGTTATCATCCTAGTTGCTAGTGACAATCTAGAAAGTCCCTCTCTACACCCATCATAGAGTGGTTGATTTGCAGCGTCTAACATATCATAAATTTTTTTTGCTTCAATGTTGGGTTCTTCCGACATATCTTCCATAGGATTATCACCAAAAACAGTTGTAGTTTCATGAAATGCATCCGTAACCATATCATGAAACCTATTCCCTTGCTGATCATGATATACTATATCGTTTCCCAATATACCATGATGACCATAATCATAAATAGCGTTATAATTATGTTCCTCAACCCCATGACTCGAACCACTATTTCCCGCTTCATGATGAGTAGTATTATAATGATTTTCCCCATGAAGATACCACACATAATAGTTTGATAGAAATCCTCTATTAAATACATATATTTTCGTAGTATCAATAGCGACATATTTTTTGTTCCCACATTTCTTACAGGGACAAAATATTTTACCAGTTTGCATTGCCTGTGGTTGGTTTGATACTTGGTTAAAGAAACCTTGTAATCCTTCAAAAAAAAATTTCGTCACTTCGCCGGTCTCTGGATCTTTTTGATTGTACATCCAGTTTCGTAACTCATATATTTCGTAAGTCATTTTTTTGGTGGTTTTTATTTTTTCCTTTATTCTTCTCTTTTTCTTCCCTCTCCTTTTTTACTCTTTTTCGGTTTTTTTTGTTGTTGTGAAACTATCTTAACTCACGTTAGCTATTTATAGGTGCCGAAATTTTTTGCTATTGAATTGCGAGGGATTTGTGAAGGAGTTTTGTGACGGATTTGAGACGGAATTGCGACTGACTTGCGACTTTCTTGCGAGGGTCTTGCGACGGAACTAGTCCATTGCAATGAGTTAGGTTAACTACATTTAACATGTGCAAACCTAACCGATCTAGACGTCAGCCAACAACATTTAATTGCAAATCCGTCGCAAATTTGCGCAGGATTTGCGAAGGAAAAAGCAGCCGCAAAATCGTCGCAAACTGCTAGAATATTTTTCATCGCAAAAGCTTCGCAAACTTGCGGCGGAATTGCGATGACTTCTTAATTACTCGTAAATCCGTCGCAAAGGCCTCACAAATTTGCGACATAGTGCATTCTATCGCAAACTTGCGACGGATTTGCGAAGGCTTCTTGATCCGTCGCAAACTACTCACAAATTTGTGACGGAAATGCTTTCGTCGCAAAGTTCCGTCTCAAGGAGCTTGTTTTCTTGTAGTGAATTATGACACATCAGCATACTAAATTTGAAAAGACATTTTTTGTAAAAGATACTTATATATTTATCCATTATTCATCATAAGAAAATTATAATTTCATAATTTTAGTTTTAAACTTCTATTTATACAAGTTTATTGATGCATTCTAGGTTGTGGGATGAATGCAAGTAAATAAACCCTATGCAAAAACATAGTTGCAAGTGCACAACATTGTTGATGTAGTACTTAGGGATCGATCCACAAGAGAATGCGAATTACATGTTATACATTTTAAAGATTTGGCCGAGCTAAATCAACAATATGCAATGGGGTTTTGTGTTTTTTGTTTTATAAGAAAGTAAATAACAATGCAAGACTATACAAGCAACATCATTAGATCAAAAGATAATCCGCAAAAGACATAAGCCAAGTCAATTGAAAAGTTTGTTAAAATCCGGTTCTGATGAACACAAAACACTAGAGTGTGACCATCCCACTTTCGTGGCTCCGGCCA
>OVBJ01003132.1:0-13609 GCA_900406535.1 Noccaea bulbosa
CTTATAAATGAATATCCAAAACAAAGAGTAGATTACCTTATTCTCAAAAAGGCGTGGAGGAATTAGAGTGGGAGCAATAAAATTACCTTCAAATTGAACATCAACTAAGCTAGAAGGTATTGCATAGCTAAGCTTCACAATAGGTGATTTTGTCCAACCCAAAATCATCATAAACAATAGCAACCAAATTGTTGTAGTTGATGTGCTCATTGATGAAACTAACACAACCTCCTCTATCACCATCATTTGTGAACTTCCATTGAATTTTATTGTTAACTTCCAAATTACATAAATACAATAAAGCTCAATCATCGTCACCTAATTAATATAAAGCGGATTTATAAGCCTTTATAAAATCAAAAGTGTAGAAACATGAACAATGGGGAAGATACACAAACCTCCGTTGTCCCTCCTCTACCCTCTCTCCCTTCGAGCAATCCAACAAAAACTTTGAGCCCTTAGCCTTCATCTGCGACCTCATCAAAGCCAACCTCAGCCACAATTGAGCGTTCTGACTCTCTGTCAAACCCAACTAAAATTAACTCTAAGACACAGAAGATTATATCTGAGAATCTAAGATTATAGCCACCAGAGAGGATCCATCGTCAAAATCCACCACCTATCTCGGATGGTGCCAAGTTTGGCGATTAGATTTGTCATTAGCTAGAAGGATCATATTCACAAGAAGCCTGCTCGTATCCTTTCGGTAGCCATCAGAGAGGATTTACAGTCAAAATCCACCGTTACCGTCGATCGATATCTTGGAGCCAGACAATCGATCAGAATCTCGGAGCTCCGACGAACATGGCGATACATTGTGAAATCCCAGCAAGAAACATCATAAGGTTAATATAGTCATTTTACTTTGAAAAATAGATGTAGTTTTGCAAAGGATTTTAATGAGTGTAGTTTTGAAAAGTGGCATCTTAAAAGGTGCATTTCTCAAAATTTCCCTTTTAAATATTTTAACTAGATAAGATTTTCTCTCGATTTTGGAAAGTTAGAAAAAAAAAAACAAAGACTTGAAAAATATTCAGTTAAAATATTTTCTCGATTTTAGTAAAAAATGATTTCTACAAAAAATAGATGGAACTTATTTTATTAGAATATCTAGTAAAAATACGAATACTATGGATTATAAAAAATTTGTTTTTAGTAGAATAATAATTTTGTGAATAGTAGAATGAATTGTAATACGTAGGACACAAAAACTACATAATATAAACAGTTTAAAATATTAATTACAATATGACTGTTGTATGATGTGTTCAAAAAATCAGCCGATTTGATGACTAATCGGTCGTTGAATGACTAATCGGTCGTTGAATGGCTAATCGAATACTGATCGAGTCGATTTTCCTAATCAGTATCACAGACCGCTTAACCGTGGTTTAACTGGTTTGACCGATTAATTACAAAAAAACTGGCCGATTAATCAGAAAATATTTTGGGCCCTTTTATTTGATTGAAAATCAAAGTCCATTTATTTTGTTTTGCTTTTTATGTGTTAAAAAAATGAAACTGGCTTTAAATCATCTAATCTAGTCTCGTCAAACTTAATTGAGAGAATCTATATATAAAGTTAAACAAACTCTCTTCTTAGGCTGCCACCTCAGCAATGATAAGCTCTAGAAATTTGACACATAATCATGTTATTTGTTATATTCAAAGTAATTTATTAATGTATTATGTTTTTATTATTAAACTTTAATTTTTGTAATAAATATCATACATTAATATAACAAGTTTAGCTAGAATTTGAAAAATCATTTTGTTTTATAAAATATAACTTATATATTCATCTTAAAAACTATAATTTCTTAATTTAATTTTTAGATTTCTATTTATAAAAGTTTTTCAAAATATTTATTTACATCAAATAGGTAAAATAAAAAATGAATAAGACTGCAACATAATATTCGAGACATAATAATTGACTTATTTGGTTCTCTATTATTATACTTTAATTGTTATAATAATTATCATCCATTAATATATTTGTTTTAACAAGAATTTGAAAAAAAACAATATCTAAAATAAATATTATGTATTGATCTACAAAAACTAAAATTTAACGGTTTTTGTTTTAATTTTGTCAAATTTAATTAAACATGACATAAAGGAACAGGATGGGACGGGATGAGAAAAAACGGGATGGAAAAAAACATGATGGAAATAAACAAGAAGTAATGAGATAGGACGAGAAGAAACATAACAAAAAGGGAATAAACGGGATGGGACAGAATGGGAAAAAATGGGACGGGAAGGAACGTGATGGGAAGAAACAAGAAGTAATGAGACAAGACTTGTTATAGCTATGAATAGAACGGGACAAAATGAGATGAAACGAGACAGGATGGGACGAAACGGGATGAGAAAAAATGAAACAAGACGTTACATGATGGGAAGGGACGAAAAAGAACAGGAACGGGATGGAAATGAACGAGACGGAATGGACAAGACGAAAATGAACGAGACAGGACGGGACATAATGGAACTTATACCCATAACTTTTATTTAATTACTATGTGTATGATATTTTTGAAACACAAAATTAAATTATAAAATTTGATATCGTCAATACTAACAATGTAAAATTACGCGCGAAGCGCGGATCATTCCCTAGTTGTGAATATACTAAAAAAGGTTTATTTTGTCTATTTACTCTTTTAGTTTGGTCATTTTTTATCAAGATTGCTCTTCAATATAATTATAAATTCATACTTAATTCTTTTAAAAGTGAACAAAATTTCTAAAATTTCTAAAAATAATCTAAAAACTGTTTAAAATATTTGGGAATCTCGAGATTAATCGTCCTTCGACGCATTTTTCTCCATCTATTGGTTCTAGCTGACTGGTAAAATTTAAAAGTCATAAAATTAAGTGCTGCGTAGGACAAAACTAATATTACATGTTACGATTCTGGATTTGAGGAAATGTTCGAGATTCGGCCCAAAACCTCCTGAAAATTCAAAATTCATAAAAAAACAAAAGGTTGTTATAGTATGAAGAGAGAATAAGAAAAGAAAGAAATTGGTTGTATTCTTATTCCATGAATAATGAGTTCTTTATATAGGATTACAAGAGGGATTTAGCTTGCAGATGAAGTACAACTTGGAGAGAAAGTAAACTTGGAGATGAAGCTAGAATCTTCTAGAATATGGGTCGGTGGATATGGGCAGATAATGGGTATCCATATAAACTATTCATAACACTCCCCCTTGGATGTCCATTATCTAAAAATATATTCTAAGCGCGTAGAATGCTGCCTCGTTAAAACCTTTACCAAGAAAACCCGATGGGAAAAACCTTGGTTAAGGAAAAAGAGTACAGCGCGCAACTACTCCCCCTCATGAGAACATCCGTGTTGATCTTTGACGTGATATAGTCCAATAAGGTGAACTAACTTTTTGAAAGTAGCAGATAAAAACTCCTTTAAAATCTTCACTTGAACAATCTTTAGAACATTGACATCACTATTCTTCTTGGCCTTGGTGATGAATCTACTTTCTCATTCTCTTTGCTCCTCTTGATCTCATAAGTGAATGATAAGGATTTTGAAAAGGAGATAGACCTTCGTGTTTCTCATTTGTGTGTTCTTTGTTGCCTCATTAAAACCTTTCATGGAAAAACCCGATGGGATAAAAAAACATGATAAGAAAAAAGAGTACAACCACACATCATCATATTTCTCCCCCTTGGAATCATCTTCTTCAGGAGATGCATTCCAATCCATAAATATCATCTTTGGCAGAATACTGTAAATATAACCTCACTCAATAAGGTAGTATGATTATCTTATAATCTGATCATTTATACTTCTTGTTCATGATTCATTTTCCTAAGTGATCATTTCATGGTCTATTTGGACTTCGGGCCAAACTTTCCTTTTTACATCAAGTCTTGTAAACATCTATCTTGTAAATATGACTTATCTCACGCTCATTTTGATCATCTTTCAATTATGGTACTTCAAGACCAAATATATGTGAGTGTTGTTTATGTAAATCTTGCAAGGATCTTTTGAGATAACATATCTTTTGTTAAATTTTGAATTTGGGATATCTTAAGACAACTTTGTCTTTCCACGATCTTTGATCCCATATCCTTTTGTGATACTAATTTCGACAATTCTTCAGGAATTTTGATGATGTTCAGATTAAGGATCTCTTTTGATCTATAATATTTGGATAAATATACATGGGTATTTGTTAGCTTTATATATTCACTTTCGTGATTATACCCATGAAACATATTTCTATTCATTTGATTGAATAGCTAGTGTTCCCCAGGAACATAACGATTATATCATTAATTCTTCAGGATTATATCCTTCAGAGACTTTTATATAAGTGTTATTGTTTAGTGGGTCGTATAAGTCAAATTCTTATTTCATTGCCAGACTTAATGAACTTGAAAGTTGCATCCACCACATGAGAGTGTATCTCTTCATATTCATTATTCTTCGGCACAAAGGCCTATTTATAACTCACTTGTTTCACACTTTTTAGGTGAAAGGACTTCTGGTCCAAGTACTTTTCTCTTTCTAAAAGATTTTGTGTCTATTGCTTCTTTTCGATTTGGCCAAAATTATTTTGTGTACACAATGCAATAGACTTTGTTTCATGATCCTCTTTCTTATTTGTAACATCAACAGCTATATTGCATGCAAATATTTTATTTACGATGTCGATTTGCTTTTTTGTGGTTCCATTTTATTCCACACATGACTTGACAAAATCTCGAGATCTTTTCATTGTCTCAGGTACCTGAATTTCTTATTTGTCATGTTTATTGTCTCTTCTGGAGATCACTCAAAAATATTAGTTTCCTCGGTTTGACCATTGTCAATTTATGCTCATTTATTTTTCTGAGGATTATGTGGAACCAACCAGTCTATCAAGCATCATGCGTTCTTTAGACTTACTAGCAGTTTGATATAATCTTTCTGGGACATCAATTCTTATTAGAGCATTTACAGCTGGTAAGTGACTCAATCACTATATTTGGGTCAGTAAATGTATCTGGCAATTGATACTGTAAGTTTTGTAAACGAATTATCTTTAGGACTTCTATTTCACATTCTATAGTCCGAGGATCAATGATAATTCATTCCAACTTTAATCTTTCTCCAACTGTTTATTTTCTCCCCCTGATGTTGGAAAAACTGTCTTACTAAAATGACAGTATGCATATCAAGCCATATTTAAATCCTTCATGGGTAGCATTAGATATTATCAAAGGAGATTCATATCCAACATATATCTACCATCTCTTTCGATGATCCATCTTATATTGCTGTGGTGGAGCAATGTGGATGTATACTGCATATCCAAATACTTTCGATGGAATATATTAGGTTTCTGACCCAAAACCAATTTTGATGGAGAGGACTTTTAGTTACTCGTTGGCTTTATGCGAATTAGTGCTTCTGCATTATGTGTAATGATGAACATTTGCTACTGGATGTTCAATGTTTATTCTTACAAACATGTTTTTCTCATCTAAGGCTTAAGATGTGAATTCACTAGCACTACCAAGTAATCTTGCAAACTTCAGGTTGCAGATCTATAGCATTGATACATACAACCATTTTGTTGATGCATTAAGAAACATAATGAAATTTCTTCTAGAGGATTATTAGTCCACGAAATGGCTTATCAAACCACATATATTTTTTTTATACTCTCTAGAAAATGAATATATAGACTCCAAATCTATTTTGGCTAGTGATAATTGTTTAATCATCATAATTTCCTCACATTATAAAACATTAAGAAGAATCTTCTAGTTTTTCAATAAATGTCTACATGTTGTAATTAAGTTCGCATAATTCTTGAACCGGAATAGTCTAACCAGTTCATGGCAAACTATGTTATATTCGGTAAACTTCTGATTTACGATATAACATTTATCTCCAATTATATAATCTTTGTCGATTATAAGACATTAGAGAATGTATGTAATTTCTCCAAAATACTTTTACACCTTTGAGGTATATTATATATGATTCATCAAGATTATCTTGAGTGTGAACATAATCTTCTAGATGTTCTAATTCATATTGATTGTGGGATTCATCCATTCTCCTCCTCGAGATGATGTTACTTCAGGTTCATCTATCTCGAGTTGAATCCTAGTATAAAATCAATAACATATCCAACTTGGATCATGTCTTATATCTTTGATTCCTTGAACTTTTGATATTTCTATTATATCTTTGATTCTTTTCACTTCTGAGATTTTAGGGATATAATTCATTAATGATTGTTTTCTATAAAGATATATATATATATATATATACTCTTCCGGAGATATGTATCTTTTTATTTGCTATTATCTTTATTTTCTCACTTCTTGTGAGAATTTGAGTTTAATCATTTACTCGCATATTACATTCACTTCAGAGAATATATCAATTAGACAAGATTTATAATTTTCATTATTTCTTTCAAAATAATTTCTCAAACTTTCCTTCATGATATTGTGTCTGCAGGACAATATTATTTGTCTAAGATTAAAGCATGTCTTTTAGCATCTTTACATCATTGATATTCTCTTCTCATAATCTTGAAAATAATTAATAATTATTTACAGACTTCAGGTCTTGTAATCTTATATGCAAATACTTATATAAACTTTAGCTAATATCGAATTATAGTGATCATATTAGATTTAAGTAAAGAACTTCAAGTTCTTCTACAATTAAATACTATATAAAAAAATATATATATATATATAAATTGTTAAACAATATATATATATAAAAAAATAACTAATATTAATAACAAATATCATTTTATTATCACTTCAGGTGATAAATTTTATCTAAAATAAAATAAAATAATAACAGATTAAATATCATTAAGAATAATTCATTTGCTATTGTGTCTGCTGGCCAACAATTTTTATAATATTGAGTTTGCAGGACATCAATATTTTCTTATAGATCATGTGATTTTAGAACACAATCACTTTCTTTTGATTACTCTTTACATTATATCACTTCTGGTGATTATACATACATTTTATTTATATATATCATTTCTGGTGATCAATTTTATTATATCTCTAAGACAATAATATTTTCTTGATGTATTTTAACATCTTCGTAGTACTCCACTTATAGATTTCAGGAAATCTGAATTTACATACATAGTATAAAAAATATATCTATATATATCATAAGATAATTCAATCAGTCCATTAGTATCATATCAATAAACTAGGTTCCCAATAAATCAATAAACTCATCAAGGTTAAATGACAAACATGTACTTAACAATAAAATTAACCAATGGATCGTAGTATATATATTAGATCAATATGCTTATTTCACAGGTCAATATACAGCTATATACTAACGTTAAAGTATATTTACTTCGTAACATAACTCTTATAGGTTTGATCAATTCATTGTTCAAAACAGAGTTTCCACCCTAAATAAATTACAAATTCTTTATTAACATATCAGTAATTTAGTCAATTTAACCATCACTAACTATGTGTTTGATTCGATGCCAGTAAACAAATATACATGCTCATGAAATAACTTTAATCAAACAAATGAAACGATAAAACATTAGCGCATTAAAGTTTGATCAAATTACCAAATTCATCAAAGAAGCATAAGATGGTCTAACTTATAGTTTACAATTGATTAAACTAATTTATTAGAATATCAAACCAATGTATCAAAGTATGTGACAATCATTACGAGCATGAACTGATCAATAAAAAGTATATCATATAAATTAAGATCATCAATTTACGAGGAATCATAGCATATATTCATAAAATATAGAATAATATACCGATCTTAATCTTAGTGAAATAAACTATGACAGTAAACATGATTTCATTATATTATAAAATATTTTTTGATCATAAGCGGGATTCTAAAGTGTAAGATAATTTACTTACCTTTATTAGAAAATCGGGGATTCAAGAGATTGAAGATGGTGTCGGATTCGAGATTTCTCTAGCTCAAGCGGCCAGCAAATTTTGACCAACGAACCCAATAGAAACTAAATCAACAATTTATTAAAACCAATCCAAATTAAATAGCACTTGTAACAACAAGTCAATTCTCAAAGCATGTTTTGTTCTATTATATGACATGTCTCTAATATATTTATAAATCAATACATGAAATACCAATAAATGATAAAATATTAAGAGGATCAAATTATAGATAGTTTCACGCTTTTTAAAATAAACAAGAACTAAAACATTAGTGATAATTTAACAATATATATAGTCATGTCATGGGTTCATGTGCTGATGGAAAGATTGCAAAGTATGAAACAATATATATTCGAATGAAATAATAAACAATATAAAATCTTTCTAAGATAAACAAATATAAATCTTTTAGGGATATATAAATAATTTAGTAATGTTAATTCTTTAGGGATCAAATCCTTCTGGGATAGATCGATATATTGATGCCTTATTATTTTATAAACATATCAATATTAAACAATATATCAACAATAATTCTTTTGGGATACGTATATTAATCCTCCTGGAAATGAGATGATAAACACAGATCAACAAAGTAATATGAATTACTCATCGTATCTAGTGAATTCTATCTTTAAAGAAAAAATAAGGAAATAAGATGAATTACCTCTTAGCTCAGACGGCTAGGGTTTTAACCTAATGGTTAGAGACTCGTGCTGATAACGTGTTATAATAAGAAGAGAGAATAAGAGAAGAAAGAAATTGGTTGTGTTCTTATTCCATGAATAATGAGTTCTTTATATAGGATTACAAGAGGGATTTAGCTTGCAGATGAAGTACAACTTGGAGAGAAAGTAAACTTGGAGATGAAGCTAGAATCTTCTAGAATATGGGCAGGTGGATATGGGCCGATAATGGGCATCCATATAAACTATTCATAACAAAGGTAACAAAACAAAAAACAAAATTGTAGAAATGTAGGTGGATTATCTTACTTGAACGCTATCTTCTAGGTAATTCCAATTTATAGAACTGCAAACATATTTTGTAATTCGTATATTGAATAAAGAGAAATTATTTACCATTAATTTATTATTCAATGTCGAATTTGGGTGTTAATTTTCAAAACTACACCTTTAGCACCCAAAAAAATGTTAATTTTTGGGTGTAGTTTTGAAAATTAACACCCAAAAAAATGTTAGTTTTGAAAATTAAAACTACATTTTTTTGGGCGTTAATTTTCAAAACTACACCTTTAGCAAATATACACTTTTTTATTGAGTAAAATAATTTGGGTCCCAAAATCCTAAAATCTAGCCTTGGACCCTTAAATTTAAATCATATGTGAATAAAAGGAAGAAGCTTTTGGTTCTGAAAAGTACAGGTTTTCATTAACACTTCCAGAGTTACGTGGGATTCTCTATTTATACAATGGGATCGGAGAAGATTCTAGGGTATTCCCATACAAAAGGATCTAATGACATATGTCAATAATCTGGTTAATCTCACCACACTCTGTTCCCACTCTCTCTGTTTTTGTTGTGTTGGAGAAGACACTCATATTATCGAGATCCTTCGGTTGACATGGGCTCTGTAGATCAATTGGGCTTTGTGAGATTGTGTTGATACTTAAGCCCACATTAATCTTGTTGTCAATCGTTGACACACTTTCATCCCCCCTCAAACTAAAGGTGGGTGGAACACCGACATTTAGTTTGGTTCGAAGATCTTGGAACACATGTTGGGGAAGAGATTTGGTGAAGATGTCCGCCAGTTGATAAGCTGCAGGGATGTGTTGAATCTCTAGGACACCAAGAGCAACCCGTTCACGCACATAATGATAGTCAACATCAATATGTTTGGACCGATTATGTAGGACTGGATTAGCAGAAAGATGAACCGCCGATAGGTTGTCACACCGTAGAACAGCAGGTTCATGTTGTGGGACTCGAAGATCACATAGAACAGCCGAGATCCAAGCTAACTCCGAAGCTGTCATAGCCAGAGCTCTATATTCAGCTTCTGTTGATGAACGAGAAACCGTAGGCTGCCGCTTTGCAGACCATGAAATCACATTCGAACCTAGAAGTACACAAAAACCAGTGGTTGAACGTCTGGTATCTTTACAGCCTGCCCAATCATTATCACTGTAAGAGAGAAGAGACAAGTCACTGGTTTAGAGATGTATAATCCCATGGCAGAGGTTCCACAAAGATAGCGAAGAACACGCTTTAACAGAATGAAATCAGATTCGATCGGCGAATGCATCCGCTGGCAGATAAAGTTGACAGCAAATTGAATATCTGGCCTGGTGATTGTGAGATACTGAAGTTTGCCTGCAAGACTCCAGAAATAGGAACGCTCGGGAAAAGGTTTGATGTCCTTAAAGTGTCGATCAAGCCGGAGAGGCAGTGGCGTGTGCGTAGGATTACAAATTGACTGCTGAGATCAGAAATGAGAGCTTGAAACAGAGTCGGATTAGAACCAGTCAGTAGGATATCATCCACATAAAGCATCAAGACCATAGTATCACCATTGTGATGATAAACAAATAGAGAGGGATCTGCTTTGCTGCACACAAATCCAAACTCAAGTAAGAAGTTGCTGAATTTCTCAAACCATGCACGAGGAGCTTGTTTGAGACCATAAATTGCCTTCTTGAGAGAGCACACATGTTTCGGCTTAGTAATATCTTCAAAGCCAGGCGGTTGTAACATGAAAACTTCTTCATTCAAGTCACCATGAAGAAATGCATTTTTAACATCAAGCTAAGTAATGTCCCATCCTTTTGCAGCAGCCACAGTTAGAACAATATGAATAGTGGATGTGCGAACGACAGGACTGTATGTTTCTGTGAAATCAACACCTTCTTCTTGATCAAAGCCCTTGGCCACAAGACGTGCTCGAAGTTGATCCAGAGATCCATCAGCTTTTAGTTTTACTGTGAACACCCAACGACTTCCTAAGACATTCATTGTTTCTGTAGCTTCAACTAAATCTCAGGTATGACACTGATATATAATCTCCAATTCTTCAAGCATTGCTTGACGCCAGCCCGGGTGATCAAGAGCTTCAGCAATAGATTTTGGTAATGATGGAATACTTTTGCTCGCAGCAAGAGCATACCGAGGATTAGGCTTATGAATTCCTGCTCGGGATCGAGTAGTCATAGGATGCGCGTGACCAGTGGGAGCAGAAGCCTCTGTATGCAATGGTCTTAACAGCGGCTCGTCTTGAGTTGCACCAGTCACTTCGGATGATTCATGTGGGGACTCGGAAATAGAAGGACTTGAAGAATTGTACTCCTAAACAGGGCTGTGAGGAGGTGTGTTATGTTCTTGCTGAGGATACTCTACAACTTGGCTTGGAATCATGGGAAGTTTACATGGAAGAGAAACAGAGGAATCTGCAGATTGCCAAGCATGTAACAGCCCTGTCGTATGACGAGTGGTGAATTCCTTGTATTTGTTACTAAAAGGAAAAGACATCTCATCAAAGATCACATGACGGCTGATATAAACACGACCCGTAGGAGGGTATAAACACCGATATCCCTTATATTGAGGATGATATCCCAAGAAAACGCATTGAAGTGACCGAGGCTCAAATTTGTGTTGACCATAAGACCAAAGGCATGGATAACATGCCGATCCAAAAACTCGGAGATGAGAGTAAATAGGGGCTTTGTTAAAGATAAGCTCATGTGGACTTTTGTTATTCAAAGACGGAGAGGGAAGCAAATTACTGATGTAATTCGCAGAATAATAAGCTTCCACCCAGAACTTCAAAGGAGTCTTGCTTGTGTATAGCATAGAGAGACTCAGCTCCGTTAGATGACGATGTTTCCTTTCGGAAATGCCATTCTGCTGAGGAGTGGATAGGCATGATAAGAGATGTGTGATGCCATGCTGTTGGAGATGATTTCGAAAACGAGTATTCACAAACTCTCCTCCTCCATCACTCTGAAATATCTTTATTTTTTTTCCAAATTGGTTATCCACTTGTTTTTGGAAGGCAATAAACACATCCGCAAAATCAGACTTCATTTTAAGAGGAAACAACCATGAGTACCGGGAGTAGTTATCCACAAAAACCACATAATATTTAAAGCCTTGAACCGATACAACTGGAGATGGACCCCAAAGATCACAATGGATGCGAGCAAGGGGTTCCAAAACACTTGTGTAACATCCGTGAACCAAAAAGTACTGTTTGAGGTGGTGTCGAGTGAAACCAAGTGATCAGGTGTTGTTTGCATTGTTATGCAAGGTATAGATCTTTGATTGGATGTGCATGTTCTTATTTGATTGTTGTGCACTCTGGCTAAAGGTTGAAGCTTTGATTCTGATTGGCTGTACATGTTCTTGTTTGATTGTTGTGCAGTCGGTCTAGATGTCGAGGCATCCTTATATTAACTCTTGTAAAACGGCCTCTGATTAATTGGTGTCGAGCGACACCAGGATTGAGTGTCGATCGACACCGGTTATTGGTTTAATTTCCGGTTTAAGTCGATTACGCGTATTTTGTTGGTTTGGTCGAGTGGTGTCGACCAACATCAAGGAGTGGTGTCGATCGACACCGATTATTCAGAAATCAGTCGGTTCGATTTAAATTGCTGGTTTGGGCCGGTTTAATCAGAGAAGCCCTAGGTCGCGAGATAAAAAGGCTATGGCCGCTTTTTATTATAGTTTTTGGAGGAGAAAAGAGGCAGAGAGTTTTAGATGAGTTTTTGGGAGATTTTCGCGATCATTGTTCATCGCGTACTGTTCATCGGTGCGGTTACTGTTTATCGTGTACTGTTCATCGGTGCGATTACTGTTCATAGCGCGATTACTGTTCATTCGGAGCACTGTTCATTGTTTTTCCTCTTTTTCCTTTGTCCAATCGGTTGTCGAGGTGAGTGCATGACTGTAGGTCCGTGAATCACTAGAGATTTCGTGGTGTTTGAGTTTATTATGTTGTTTTTCAGTTGTTCTTGGTGAAAATCGTGTTTTAATTGTATTGGGGCGTTGAAAACCCTTTGCTTATGTGTTTGTGGAAATTTATATGCTTTTTCATTGAAGTTGGTGTTTAGGCGTCGGGGCGGTGTCGATCGACACCATTGAGGGTGTCGAACGACACCAATGTGCCTAGCGTCGATCGACACTTTTGGTAGTGTCGGTCGACACTGAGCAGGGCGTCGATTGACACCGGTGGGGGTGTCGATCGACACTGGTTCTGTAGAGTTTCAGGTCGTTTTGTTGATCATTGTTGCTGTTGTTTATTGTTCATTATTGTTGTTGTTGATTGATGTATTGTCTAGTGATTGACGTACATGGCCTGTAGGCAGGATGATCCACTCACTGAGTATTTATGATAATACTTACGCATCTCTATTCCAATGTGATGCAGGTAACAGGAATGTTCAACCGCGTAATGAGGCCGAGAGATGAAGAGGATGATAGGGTGTTTAGGTTGCTAATATCTTTATTATCATTTGGAGTTAAATATCATTGTTGATTTAATGGTTTAATTTATTTAAAGGATTTGAAGACTTATTCATTGTTGAAGTTGTTTAGTTGANCTTGAGTATTTCCGCACTTGATTATTATTTAAAAAAAAAAAAAAAAAACTGGTTGTTTCATTTTGGTATCAGAGCGTATAC
>OVBJ01003133.1:0-13605 GCA_900406535.1 Noccaea bulbosa
AAAAAAAAAAAAAAAAAAAAAAAAAAAAAAAAAAAAACTTGGTTTTTTATTTTTTGTTTTCTATCTTACGACATCCTGTAAAGGAATTACTTAAGCTATGTTCAGTCATTTATTTCATCACAAGAATATTACATAATTAACGAAAAGAAAGTTAGAGCTGTCACAGCGTACGTAATTTGAGTCGTGACCATAATTCATCATTTTCTTATAAAAGATGATAAGATCGTAGTAAGAAAATAGTTTTGAAATGCTGACAATGATGCAAGTAGATTGCTTAGTAATGGGTTTTCTTTAAGAAAAATCGTAAGATTAATTTTGTCGACGAAAACAATCATTAATTCATTCAGAAATCTAACACTCTCTCCAATTACCTTTCTGTGAACTATATGCGCTTAATGGCCTTACCACCATCAGTGGTACAAGGAAACAGAGGATTGACCAAGGTAATTTTTTTTTTTTTTTGACAACTTGGTAACTTTGTATTTACCAACGGGAGATCCTTATTTTCTCGCTAATCTAGGTCTCAAGGTTTTTCAGCGCTGACTTTTTTTTTTTTAGTTAAACTAGTAAAGTGGGAGTGAATTTTTTTTGGTAGAGTTAAAGTGTGAGTTAAGACACTAATTTGACATTTTCAATTCTCATCTCATTTAATGTGGGAATACGACTTATTTTGTCGACGAGTCATGCATTTAAGAAAATGAAAAAAAAATGAGTCTCATGCGTTGACACGAAACAAGCGTTGACACGAACGAAACAATCATATAGTATCAAACTTGCATGTTAATTTCATGTAATTCTGATGCATTAGCCTGGATGCAATTTCGTGCTGTTATGTCCTTTCTTCAGTCTGTCTATACTTGTTATACTGATAATATTTAAGCACTAAACACCCCTTAAAAAAAATTGTTTCCTAATCATTCATAATTTTCCGAATATTGAACTGAAAATAGCGGTTGATTCTTCTTTTGTTCCATTTAGAAGACAAATAAATAGACAAGTCCCAGTGATGAATGGACGTGTTGATTAGTATTGGGTGAGATTTGATAGGCTCGATCATTAAGACCATCTTCCCAACTATCTCTATTAATTCTGATTTTGATTTGAATTGTTACAATAGTTTTTGTGACCAGTGATAATAAGTCTCCTTCCTATCATATGTTGTTTTCATCAATTATACAAACCAGCTGAAAGATTGGCCTAAACTTTTGGTTTTTGTCCCCCAGCTTTAATTAGGATGATTAAGAAAACAACAATATTTCTGATTTTAGAAAAAAAAAAAAAAAAAAAAAAAACTCATCCCCAGTTANGAACTCATCTCCAGTTATTAAGCACCCTGATCTATATCTTTTGTAAATTGGATTATATAATTTTTTTAAAAAAAATTTGGATGTGAAGATATTTTAAAGTAGTGACGATTAATAATTTAACAGTGGATACAAGATCAAACCAACTCAGTTTCCAAATTTCCACAAAAAAAAAAAAAAAAAAAAAAAACCTCATTTCCAAATTGAAGTGTTTATGCCCACCCCAAATTATATCTTTACATAGGCCTTTAGAGTGCAAAATAAATATTTCTTAAGCTTTGAAGCCCAATGGGCCTTTATTAATAATATTTGTTCCAAATCATGTTTTTGACCGAGGCAAAACTCACGTGTGAAAACGATTCTTGAAAATAGCAAAGAAAAACAAAAAGAGGTTCTCATTTCTTCAACGTGTGATAGAGAAAGCACGAATGTGGTGAATCACCCACTCTCCTTTTACTACCCCAACACAAAGAAAATAAGATCACTTTATTATTAATTAATCTCTCTGCCATTTCAAGAACAAAAAAAATCAAATTTCGTTGCAGAGACAGAAGAGATGGCAGAGTATTTGGTAACCGGAGGAACAGGTTTCATCGCTTCTTACATCGTCAAATCACTCCTCGAACTCGGACACACCGTTCGAACCACTGTCCGAGACCCTCGTTAGATCCTGAATCTTTTCTCAATCAAACATTTCTTTTTCAAATTTTCAAATTTCTTTGTTCTTGATTTGGATTTGGCTAAAGGTGATGAAGAAAAGGTGGGATTTTTATGGGAATTGAAAGGAGCGAAACAGAGATTGAAGCTTTTCAAAGCTGATCTAACGGCAGAAGGAAGCTTCGACGAAGCAGTGAACGGTGTAGATGGAGTATTCCACACAGCATCTCCTGTTATTGTTCCACAGGATCACAACATTCAAGAGACATTGGTTGATCCAATCATCAAAGGAACAACCAATGTGATGAACTCTTGCGCCAAATCCAAACACACTCTGAAAAGGATTGTTCTTACATCCTCTTGCTCTTCGATCCGGTACCGTTTCGATGCTACAAAAGCTTCTCCTCTCAATGAGTCTCATTGGAGCGACCCTGACTATTGCAAACACTTCAATGTGAGAGCAAACATTTCTCTCTAATCCGCCTGAAAGTTTCGATTTTTATTCTAAAGAAACAGACTTTATTGATATGGTGTGTGTGTGTGTGTGTTTGCATATAGCTTAATGGTTAGTTGTTGAAAACATTTCTCTCAAATCTGCATGAAAGTTTCGATTTTTATTCTAAAGAAACAGACTTTATTGATGGTGTGTGTGTTTGCATATAGCTTAATGGTTAGTTATTAAAAACATTTCTCTCTAATCTGCATGAAAGTTTCGATTTTTATTATAAAGAAACAGACTTTATTGATATGGTGTGTGTGTGTGTTTGCATATAGCTTAATGGTTAGTTATTTAAATACATTTCTCTCTAATCTGCATGAAAGTTTCGATTTTTATTTTAAAGAAACAGACTTTATTGATTGTGTGTGTGTGTGTGTTTGCATCATAGCTTAATGGTTATGCATCATAGCTTAATGGTTAGTTATTTAAAGACATTTCTCTCGACTCTGCATGAAAGTTCGGATTTTTATTATAAAGAAACAGACTATTGATGTTGTGTGTGTGTTTGCATCATAGCTTTGGTACGCATATGCAAAGACTCTAGGGGAGAAAGAGGCTTGGAGGATAGCTGAAGAGAAAGGATTAAACTTGGTGGTTGTGAATCCTTCATTTGTGATTGGTCCATTGCTTGGACCAAAACCAACAAGCACTCTTCTTTTTACACTAGCTATTGTCAAAGGTCTAGCTGGAGAGTATCCGAATTTCACGGTCGGGTTTGTGCACATTGACGATGTGGTTGCTGCACATGTGTTAGCCATGGAAGAGGCTAAAGCATCAGGGAGGATCGTGTGTTCGAGTTCTGTTGCTCATTGGTCTGAGATCATTGAGTTGCTAAGGAACAAGTATCCTAATTACCCTTTGGAGAACAAGTATGAATCTTTCACTCTCGTTTGATTCAGCAAGATTACATAGTTTGATTGACTGATTGATTATTTTTTTGGTTTGTTTCAGGTGTAATAACAAAGAAGGAGACAATAATCCACATAGTATGGATACAAGGAAGATACAAGAGTTGGGATTTGGTTCCTTCAAGTCAATACCTGAGATGTTTGATGACTGTATCCGGAGTTTTCAGGAGAAGGGTCTTCTCTGAAGATCATTCATCTCTATTTTATCTTTGTTGTTGATTTCTGGATTTTGAATCTTTATTTCTTTGGAATTGAAACTCTAGCAAGTCCTAAGTAAGCGTAGAATAAATGAAATAAGGTGGTTTTCAATCTTTTGATCAGTCACTTGTTCTTCTAATCTTGAAGTTTTAAGCATTACCAAATGATCCAAGTGGTGACTTTCATTTGTACATGAAGAAGGTGTTGTTAGTCAAGCTAATACAAAAAAAAAATGACTAGATTAGTAGAGTCAAAATCAAGCAATTAACAATGAAAAAGGTTTACAACATGTCTAATGTGTCCAACTTTTGTTTATAAAAAAAACCTTTTAAGTTTTAACGAACTTGAAAAAAAAAAAAAAAAAAAAAAAGGAAACTCTTCACNGTGAATCGGGCTTCTAAGCAAATGGGCCAAGTATCGCCTCTTTTTAGCCCCAAAAAACAATTCAGAGAGAGAGCTTAATGGTTTTTTCAAGAAAATCCCTCAACACAAAAGTATGAATTGGAAAATGAATATTTCTAATTTCTTTGTTGGTTCGGTTTGCATCCGGATTTGGTTTTTTCAGATAAAAAGGAAGTGAATCTATGAAAGCCATCTTAAAATTGGTTTAGCTTTTGGATCGGTTATATCGGTTTAGATCTATAGAAACTAGAAAGTGAACACTCCTCCTATCAAGAGTTTTAAAAGCTTTATCACAAGATCCTCCTCTACTTGATCACCTCAACACCTCATGCATGTGCATTTTCAAGCTCTTCTTCTTATAGTATATCACGTGACTGAGACATGCCGCACGCACGCACGTACAGAAAAACAAAAGGATTAAACAAAGAGCATGTGCAACCACAAAGTAGTGGAAGAGAGTGGAAGAGTATACTACTAAAGTAGAGTATAAACTCATCCTTTGACTTTTCCTCATTCCCAAAATCAAAACTTTATTTTATTAAATTAAATTCTAAAAAAAATGCGATACAGCTGTTATTAAATATTTGGAGTTAATTCAATAACCTGACAAAACCAACCCCTGACCTTGTTGCCACTTCCGTGCTATTCCCTCTTTAATTCCCCACTCTCCTCTTCACTATTCAACTTTTCCTCAAAAAGACAATAAAATCTAAGTATAATTGACTAGCTAAATTTCATAACCAATAACCATAATTTAATTAAATCATGTTTTAGTAGAAATTAGAAAATGCTGTTCTGTGATGGCGCGGCGAATCAGCAGTGAAGGCAAAGAGGCCCATAAATCTCATTGATTTGTGTCACTTTCTGTTAGATTCTTTAGAATCGCAACACGTCATAATCTAACGCTCTTCCACTGATATAAATTGATACGAAGATATGTGACAAAATAAAAGTCGATAAGAACAATGAATGCAACAATTAAAATTGAAAGACCCTTTTTATCATTATACTATAAGAAAAAGAGAGGTTACAAAAAAAGATATAAGTGAAAAAATGAATTCAAATGGAAATCAAACTCTTAAAACACTTTGGACGGCTCTAAAAGCACAACTGAAAAAACCCAAAGCTACAAAGAGATTAATAACCATAAAGCTTCACACTTTCACACTTAATCTCAACCTCCAATAAACCAAAATTTAAAACAAACTCCCTAAATTGCAAAACCCGGCTACTTTATGTCTTAAGATCTTACTTTCTCTCCGGAACACACATTTCGTATGTCTTTAAACTCTTGAATACTAATTATATAAATAAATAAAAAACTCTTCTCACTTTGAAAAAAAAAAAAAAAACACAATTAAGCTGCAAAACTTTTCATGGGGCAAGAAGGGATGTTGAGAGGCGCGATTTGATCCAAGAAGGCGAAATTCGAATCAGCTAGCTCGAGATCATCAATGTCGGCAAAGTCGAAATCCGGCAGCTCGCTCGGTCCGCTGTCTTCGAACCCGTTGATATCACCAAGCAAGCCGAAATCATCAAGACGAGCATCGGAGAGGAAACAATCAAAGTTGAGATCATCACCGTTTCCTCCACCAGACATCATTGGTTCTTCAGAGAAGAAGCTGAGATCAGGAATCTGTAGATCAGAAAAGTCGAAATCAAACAACACATCCTTGCTCGTTTCAACAACACACTCGGTCGCAGCAACAGTTGTAGTAGTAGTAGTAGTGATCTTGATCTCTTCTTTAGACGCAATAGTGAGAGCTGAAGCCGAAGTGTCTTGCTCAAGAGGAGCAAGAGGAGAAGAGCGAGAGCATTGACTAGTCTCGGATGAGGAGACAGAGCCAGGTTTGCTATTAGCATTCTCAGAGACGGAGACAGAACCAGTTCTTGTTGGGGCGGGAGAGACGAGTGCGTCATACTCTTTCTTCTTGTCTTTGTAAGCTTGATGAGCATCTTCTTCAGTCTCAAAAGTACCCAACCATGTCCTAACCTTAGTGAGTGGATGTCTAATCTCAGCAGCCCATTTCCCCCATTTCCTCTGCCTAACTCCAACAGGCTTCTTAGAACGAGAAGCCGCAGCAGCTCCTGTTGCAACTGCTGCAACTGCTGCAACTTTCTTGCTGGTTTTGGTACTGTCTTGAGAAGAGCTCAGAGAAGGAGACTCCACACGACAAGGCTCCGCGGATGGGAAGTTGATCTCGCGGACGATGCGTTTCACTTTACGAGGCTTGGTCACCTCCTCGTCCTCGTCGCTGGAGGAATCATCGGTGGCGTAAGGATCGTTGACGATGATCCGGACTTTCCTCAGAGGTTGGGTTGGTAAAGCAGTGTTGTTGCTGCTGCTTCTCTTTGGTTTCTTCACATCACTCAAAGACTGTTGTTGCTGCTGCTTCCTAATCTCAACCATTGTTTCTTTCTTCTCTCACACCCACTTCCTCAAAAAAATACCCAAAAAAACGTAACTCACTCACCCAAAAACAAAAAACAAAAAACAAAAAACAAAAAACAAAAAACACTCTTTCGTATCAAAATTTGAGAAAACGGGTCTTTTCAAAATCTCAGCGAACTATGAAAAAAGCAAATTTTTGCTGCTTTATGTGAAAACCCCCAAATACTTCAACGCCAGAACAAGTCCTGCCACAGAATAAAAAAATCAAACCTTTAAATTCATTTTCAAGGTAAAAATCAAACCTTTACTTGATCAATCTCTTGGATCTTTTGAAGAAGAAGATGAGAAATGATTTTCGATTGAAGAAGATGGTACCTTTTGGGCCTTAAGCGCATGGAAAGAGACGGAATCTCGAGGATAAGCCTCTGCTTAGAGCAGAAGTGAACAGCGCTTGAGGAAACAGCAGCAGCCAGACCAGATTTCAGGGGAGACGTTGAGGAAGATGATGAAATCGGGGAAGAGATGTTAATCAGAGACAAAATCACAGCCGATTCAAACCCAGCCGACATAAATCCGCGTCACCAAACGCCGTGAAGAGAGATATTTCCGGTGAACGAAAAAAAAACCCTAACTTTCACTGTTTCCTGTGATTCGAGAAACAGAGAGACAAGAACAGAGAGTGAGAAACCCAAACAGCTAAAACCCTAGAGAAAGAGAAAAGATTAGAAATCTGGGGCGGAGATAAAACGAAGGATCCCGTGACAAAACTTCACAGAGAAAAACAGTAAACAAGTGTGAAAAAAGAAGAAAAAAGAAGAAAAAATAAATAAAGTTTCGATTTTTACAATACCTTCAGAGAGACGACGCAAATCTCAAGAAGAGAGAAGATAAAAACATAAATATCAATACAAAACAATAAACAAATCCAAGGAGGAGGAAGAAGAAGAAGAAGAAGAAACGCAAATAAAAATAAAAAAGAAAAAGAAAAGCAAACAAAAAAATATTTATTAACCTTGTTGGTGTGTTGCTTCTGATTCTCTCTCTTCCTCTGCTCTCTTTGATTTTTTTTTTGGGTACTGATGATGAATAAAGCTTTCACGCTCTTTATATTCTGATTTTTACACTATTGCTGATTTATTTCACTTTTTTCAATGACGGTCAAAAGGAACCATTCAAAGAAAAGAACGACAAATTTGGTAAATGAAATATTCAGTTTTTGTTTTTGTAACAGCCAATTAGGAACTGAAATGGTAAATTTTGTATATTTTCCGTAAATTATCTTACCCATTTTATAGTATGTTAACATTTATTGACCGACCCAAGAACATTTAATTTCCCATTGAATAAATCTTTCCGTTTTTTAACAGTGGGATTAATAAAATAACATTAGATATTTTGACTGTAGTGTATAATAGTCTTTTGACTTAAATTTCTTTTGCGTTACAATTATTATTTTATTGGTTACCCTGCAGAAAAATGAAATTTTTAGCATAATATTGTCATGGAGAGACATATAATAGAAATTAGCTGGCATGGTGGAAGTAGGGACAATTTTCACATTAATGGCGCATGACTCTCTCATACTCATGCATCTATCATGGCCCGCCAAGAATCCTAGCGCGTGGAGCTCACTCTCCCTACTCACAAAGATTTGAAGGAAATTTTATTTTCTATTTTCTATTTATAAAAATTGTTTCCTTGCTTTTCATAATTTTAATTTTAATAAGATTATTTTAAGTTTATTTATTTAGCTTGATAAAAATCCAAATTTGTAAACATATCTTTTCATTTTTGGTAGAAAATCTCAACAATATATAAAACAAAATCAGAACAAAATCTTTTACAAAAATCTAACTAAATCCAATTTTCACTAGATTTCTATATTTAGAAAACAATAATAAAGAAATAATAAGAGGGGAAAAAAACGAAACCGTTCATTTGGTTTAGATTCTGGTCGAAACCAAACCAAACTTAACTTAACTGAGTTAATACTTAACTTAACTGAGTTAATTAAGTTGTGCTAATCTCACGCGTTTGATGTTCTTTACATGAACACCAAAGAACGGCTGCTAAAATGCTCTCGTCTATTAAAAAAAAATGGTTTAGTGCGAATGTTTAAGAAAAATAATAGTTACGTATTTCATTTACACAAAGAGAAAGAAAAAAACAAAAATTGGTTACGTTTTTTGCCATTATGCCGCTGAGATTTAGGTTTCTTAGTTACTTTGAATAGCTATGTTGTACCGAAGGGAACGGACAACATATGACCAAAATTGCAATGTTGGAGTTAAATTTAGATTCTCGATTTTTATGCTCATTTAAATAAGGCACTTTTTTAGCGATAGATATCCTGTTTTTCCTTTCACAAACATAAATATAAACTATTTTTAGTAAGGTATAAATTTGGAAAGAAGATAATCCAAGATTACTTAGAATATTCGATAATTTTTTCGGCTGTTAAAAAAATAATTCAATATTAATGCATGATATGACCTCTTGAGTCTTGACTTTCAGTCACTCTAATTATCAAATGCTCAAAATTGATTTATATTTAAGCAGAGTAGTGAAGTGGTCGTGGAATAAATATTAGAGTCCAAATAATTAAGCAACGAGATGTCGATTTAAGGATCTAACATTATACAATTATTGGACGTGGAATGAAAGTGCTGATTTTATAATCGAATTTTTGTCAAGATTTAGCAAAGAATGTTTAAGGCGCATGTGACACGTGTGCGGAAAGATCCTTCCTATGTTTTGCTTCAATCTTACTAAAAGCAAGTATGAGTCTCTATCATCAATCATAACAATTAAACTTATCACAATACCATAACACTCTTTTTTCTAAAAGTCGGCAACGAAGTCAGAAATTCACAAAAGAAAAAGAGATGGCCTTTGTTATTATGATATTGTGTATACGGTGTAGAGGACAATGTCACAGTGTCACACAATCTTCTGATAATATATGTGACTTTATATGAATATGTGACTTTATACGAATTGTAGTAACCAAAGTTAAAAGCCACATCCACGGATAATATATGTTATTTGCATCCTATACACAATCAACCGTTTATTAATCGCTAATATATTTCTGTAAGTGAATAAGTACGATTTTCTTATTTCTTCCTCATCACCAAAACAAAGCTTCTGATAATTCATAATTGATATACCAAATCACAATTTAGAAAAATCTTTCCAAAACACCTTCCAGTAAGACCGAAGCCTTCCATAGATTTGAACCCCCGGGATTCAAGATTTTGTGAATTTAGAAACATATGATTGATCCTTGTATATAGGTTAGAAAATAAGAAAAAAAGAAATCCAAAGGTGTGACAAAATTTAATGGTGGCACGACCCGGTGTTGGTAATAATAATTAACTAAAGAAATCAAGAAGGGGAAAGTGTATATTTTAAAACATGATAAAAATTTCGGAAGAGAGAATCTAATTGTCTGGCATGTGAGATGCACGTGAACGAGGATATGGGTTCATGGGAGCACCACCACGTCGTCACATTTAGGTGAATCAGGAGCATCGGCTCTTTGCCACCTGCGAAGTTTACAGAGGCAGAAAGGTTTCTCCTAATGGTCCACCTCTCTCAAATTCACGTGATCTCTCTTATAAAGTACCCCCACATATATTCATTCCAAAATCCAAAACTAATATCTTTATATCATGTGCGATCGTGAATCTAATTAAACCAACTGTGACATAAAATTATTATCAGACTAACATGTTACCAAACCAAATGTTCTTTTGGTGCGTGATAAGGCGTTTCAATTTGGATTTTTATGTCAGTGCATGCATCCATGATCCACACAACTCTATTCCAAGTAAACTTATTTAAACACACGAATTTGTTTTTTTTTTTTTTTTTTTTTTATCATAAGAGCATTTTCATCAATGGATTCTGAAGGAGTTTTTCAAATTTTTTTTTTCAGTATGACAGAGAAGGTATGATCGGTTCTCATAATCTTTTGAGAACTCTAAGTGACACATGTTTTTATTTGTTACCTCGTTTAAAAAAATAATACTCAAAAAAGTTTTTATAGACGGAGAAATGCTTTAAGTAATCGAAGTTATTAGAATTTTAACATTCTTAGTTTCTTTAAATTATAATAACCATTAATTGTATGATAACAATATAAATGTTGTAAAATTTTCAAAAATACTCATCTCCTGCGAAATTTGATTTTGGTTTCCAATCCTAAATCTCGTCGTACATACTTGGACACTAACAATTATTAATCAATTTTTAGCAAAGTGATAAAATATTTTACTGTTTTGATCAATGATTTTTCCGCGCTTATTCACAAACCTGTTTGTTGTTAAATGCCTAATTTTGTTTTACTTTTTTAATCATAAGTTACCGAAATTATTAGTTTGAAACATCTACATAATTTTTTTAAAGAGAAAATTTGGACCAATATTACACTGAAAACTAACTCATTTTTTGAAATGTTTGTAATCTAACATTTTTAATATCTAAAATTACCAACATACTCTTAGTTTTTAAGACATAAAAATTGTTTTAAATTTATATATTCATTTAAAATAAATCCGAAATTAATTATTGAAATGGAAGAAAATATTTTTTTTCATAAGCCCAGAATATATTCTTAAGATAAAAACTTTAACAAAAAATATTATGAAGATTTGATTTAAAATTTAAACCACCACATAAATAAATAACATTAGTTTAACCTCAAATCATTTCATAAGCTTTTTCGAGAGAAAAAAAGTGAGTTTTTTTCTTTGTTACAAATTGATAGAGATTTTTGGAGTTTATAAATATTGGTTAATACAAAAAAATCATGAAATTTTATGATTAATCACAGCAAGTTTTTTCAAATCAGAGATAATAATAACTGATACTGTTGTTTTTGATATATGAAAAAGTTTAAGATATATAAAGCTAAAAATATTTTATTAAAAAATTATTATTTTTTTTTTTAATTATAATTTGAAAAAGCTGAATAATGGTTTTATTGTCTTTTCACTTATTTAAAAAGTTAGTTTTCAAAAGTTTTTAAAAAGAGGTTAGTTTTCAAATTAGAAAAAGTTTTTACAATATTAAACCAACTCTCCCTTTTTTAAATAGTAACAATCCCTTAGTTAATTTATAACAATATTCAAATTTCATACCTGTTATAAAATTTTCAAGAATCATGATCCATCTCTTTTTAAAAAAGTCGAACTGAGTTTACAATCCCAAATCTTAATTTTGTTATGTTGGCACACTAACAGCCATTAAAAACTAGTTAAGGGATAGAGTAATCTAAGAATGGATTTCAAATTTCGTATGTTCGTATGTATGACTGTATTTAAAAAATAAAGAAATAACCACCATGATTTTAATTTGGTTGTGCAACTCATATATGTGAAATAATTAAACTCATAAATAGATTATGAGAAAGGAGAATTTGATGATAAACATGATGAGAGAGATTTTACAATGTTTTTTTGTCAAGTTTACAGAGAACGAGGTCACAAATACTTTTGAATAGACTCAAAAACGGGATATCTGGATAAACAAAACCCAAAATGTATAAAAAAATAATATTAAAAAAATTCCAAATGGACCATTATTGTGTAGAATTCTTTACAATTCGAGAAGATGCAACTAACTCTGGTAGAAGCTGAAGCGGTACCCATCCTAGCCTAACGGCTATTCGACCCACATTTGTATCAACCGGGAAAGCAAGATGGTGCAGCGTGAGAAGCCGCACACACTCCACGCTTTTAAAACCTAATCCTCTAAAGCTTATCAGATATTCTCAGCATAATTTGTATAATATATGTAAGAAATACGATAATACAGAAACCATTGATCTAAATAAACAACTTTGATCTAAATAAACAAGTTTGACCAATAATTTTTCCGCTCTTGTTCTGCACATAATTGGTTAATGGATATTTTATTATTATTTTATATTGGTTTTATCGACTATTCATAAGAACTGATTATCCGTTTGCGCTTATTATGTTGAATTTCAGAATTCAAATGATAAAATGATGGTTATGTTCAGAGAAAAGTCATTAATAATTGGAATTCCACTAATAAAACTGTGATTGTTAATTATTCCAGATTCGACCAAAGAATTAGAATATTTTATGTTGGATATTTCTCAAATGTCGCAATGGAAACAAATTTTAACTGGATTGTTGTGGGAGAATCAATTGAACTTATTATTGGTAGAAGATTTAAACATCTCCAATATTCCACATATTGAGAGGCTTTAGAGAATTTTGGAAAGACAACCAAACAATACGGTAAGAGTTTCTACAATTCTTTTGTTTTCTCACTTCTTTGAGGTGTGCTCACAAATTTTTTTTAGTAAAATGTTAGTGTGTTCACAAACCTGTTTGTATTAAAGTTCTTTAAACACTTAATTTTGTTTTACTTTTTAAATCATAAGTTATCAAAATTATAGTCTGAAATATCTACATAATTTTTTAAATAGTAACAATCTCTTATTTAATTTATAACAATATTCAAATTTCATATCTGTTGTAAAATTTTCAAGAATCATAAAAACTCGAACTGAATTTATAATCCCAAATCTTAATTTTGTTATGTTGGCGCACACTAATAGCCATTAAATCTCGTGTGTTGTCTTAAAAAATTTAAGATAACCACCATGATTTTGGACGGTGACTTTTGGCAAACCATATATCTATCTTAACGATTTGTGATTTACAATAATATTGTGGTTTCTATCTTTTTATGAAGGTCTTGAACCTCTGATAGTCCTTAATAGTGGATTGGCTAATGAATGCATTTGTATTAGGTGGGTCCATAAAGAAGGAAGGAGTATCTAAGTGGGCCACGCAAGCGGTGGCGCGTGGCTCGAAGCTCTGTCCCCTTCCTTCAGACTCTCCTCTCCTTTTTCCCGCCATTTAGCCGCCTGCCACTGTACTGGGTCCCACTTTCCCGCCCTTATTTCCTCCCGCCCAAAAAAGAAACTGCCAATCACCTAACCTATCTCATCTCTCGTCACGTACTCACTACTGCCACGTGCCTTTTTGCCCTGTGCGATGGACTCTGGCTCGCTTCTCGATGTCACCTTATTGCTTCATTTATTTTTTTTTTTTTAACTTTTCTTTCTTTTTCTGATGTGATACATATCCGATAATCTGTAGTCAAATACCTTAACCAACAGCACAAAAAAAAATCAATTATATATGAAGTATTAACTGTTGGAACTTAAATTAATAAGTGAGGTGGAGTCACTTTTCCGGTGGC
>OVBJ01003134.1:0-13597 GCA_900406535.1 Noccaea bulbosa
CCTCCTCGATTGCTCGGCTAATCGATGAGAAATAGCCCGAGACTTTGACGGACAAAACTCGGACCATCGGTCCGGGCCCCAGGACTGGTCGGTGACCGTTCGGTCGGCTCCTCAGGCCCCGATACCAGAGATATAAAAAAAAAAAAAAAAANAGCGTGAGTGATGAAAAGGAACTTCTGCTGGATAGCGCGTGAAGGGCACCTATTTGAGCTCCGGGACGATGACGCAGGTCTCGTGGCCGCCGACGGAAATCCCCTCGATTGCGTAACTCTCCAATTCGACGCCTTTCCGATTCACGGCGGCGCGCGCCTTCCGGTACGAAATTGGCACGGTGGCTCTGTATCTGCACGGCGAGCTGGTGAATCGCTGGAGGGCCATGGCGATTGAAGAAAGGGAAAATCGGGGAGATTTTGGAAGGCGAAAGTGGAACCCGAAAGCTGCATTGTTGTGTTATCGGATAATTAAAAAGGGTTTTAGTTGAACTACGAGAGGTTTCTCTCTTTACTCATCTACGAGACTGTGAGACATAGACGACGACGACGATAGGACCCAAAATGAAAAAAATGAAACATACTTTTCTGCAACATAAATTATTCAAGTTACAAACATAAATCTCTAAATGAAGTTTTGAACTTTTTCTGTTTAGATCAAGGGCTTTGTTAACCAAGTACAATTCTTCACCGCGAGAAGCTTCACGGCCTTTTGATTGCGACCGGGATGGTTTCGGGTTTCGTGTGAGTCACATTCTTCGTTGTTTTTATGTGAATTCCATCCCTTTTGATTTGGTTGCAGGATAGGGGAAGGTTCAGGGGCTATATAGTATTGGAGGTGAGACTGGAGGATAGTCATCCTCTCTCAGATCTTTTCTGATTTCTGGTTATAACAATAGGAACTTGAGCAAAAATTTATGCTGAGCTTTGTGGATATGGGATGTCAGGTTTAGGTTCATTGATAAATTAGTAAAACAAACTTTGCTTTCATAGATAATATCTAAACACTTTTTGAGTTTTCTTGATATTTAGGCGATGCACACCATATTACTCAACCTCCTGAAGATGGAAAGGGAGCTGTTTTGGCCATGACACGAGCTTTAAGGCAGGTAAGCTCTCCGTATAATCAGTCACCAACTGCATAGCTGTTGCTATGGTTTTTCTAGAATGGTCATTTATGTTTTTGCTTTTAGCAGTTTGAATGCTGCTGATGAGTTGGTTTGAATGTCAATGACTTTGCAGTCTGGTCTTATGTGCAAACCAAGTTGATTATGTAAACGCACATGCAACATCAACCCCGATAGGTAAAAAAGATTGAGACTTTGTTGCTGGTCCTCAACATGTTTTTATACCTTCTTTTTTTTTTTTTTTTTGTGATCGATACGAACTTTGATTAGATGTGGATACTTGTGTATGTGTTGGAATTTGTGTTAAGAAACCAAAAACTGAAATTTGCTCTCAGAATATTAAGAAAAAGAAAGTCTGAATTTAGAATTCTGAAAGGTGATTTGGGTGTAGGAAGGTGAAGAAATCAAGAAGTCAACTTTGGTTTACCGGTCAAAAGTCAAATGGTGATATAGTTTAGGCTATCTGGTTATAGATAATCTCGACTAAACCCAAAGTAAGAGCGTCACCACAATGGGACTCCTTCATAGGTCCAAATTAACCAAACCAGTATCCAAACACAGCCTTTTAAGCAACTTTATCCCGTTAAGCGTTTTCTCTCTCCAACTTTGCTAAATATCAAGCAAAGTTGCGTCGTGTTCGTAAACATATATTGATGTATCAACACAAATTTTTCGTCAGTTCCTTACTCGTTAAAGAAACCTGTGTCCGGTAATATTTATCTTTATTAAAAGGTAAAACGACAAGTGGCCATTGGTCATTGGATAAGACATCGTGGAGACACCTTCAAAAGAACATCGCTACCATTCTTAAGACTCATTCATTGCAACTTTTAGTTTATTTCTTTCTTCCAACGAACATTGCTACCACAAGCGAAATGCAGAGCTGATACAGAGAAGGTAGATCGTGTTTTCTTTTCATATATTTCATTGTTATTCTTCTTTTTTTTTTCTCTTGAACTTGCTCAAAGCTTTCTTTTGTACTTTGTTGTTGTGACTCTCTGCTCTAAAAAAAAAGTTCACGGATTATTACAAGATCTTGCTTCACAAATTTGGCGCACTTGAATCGTTTGATCAAATTTATTACAAGTTTTTTTGAATAAATTTCTTCGATGAGAATTCAAGTCTCACTAGGTTGACCATTAGTCATTTCTCGTAACGGTTTATTTGTATTAATTTCGTCATTGTAATTGTTGGCTTATGTGTTAACCGCGGAACAGAAGAGTAGTTATGGCTGAGGCACTTGTGTCTTTTGGAGTGGAGAAACTTTGGGAACTCTTGAGTCGAGAATATGAGCGACTGCAAGGAGTTCACGAGCAAGTTGATGAGCTAAAATGTCAGATGAGAACGTTACAATCATTGTTGAAAGATGCAAATACCAAGAAATCTGAGAGTGTAAGAGTGAGAAACTTCTTGGAAGATGTCAAGGATATTATTGATGATGCTGAGGATGCATTCGAATCCTTTATTCTAAAAGAATTAAAAGAAAAAGGGATCATCAAGCGCGTGAAAAGAATTTCTCGCTTCTTAGTGGATCAACGGGGATTTGCTTCAGATATTGAAGACATAACTAAAAGAGTCTCTGAGGTGATTGCGCGAATGCAGAGTTTTGGTATCCAACAAATTATTGATGGTGGCCGTTCGTTGTCGCTGCAAGAAAGACAAAGGGTGCAAAAAGAGACTCGAGAAACATTTCCCGACAATTCTGAAATGGATCTTGTGGGTGTTGAAGACAGTGTTGAAGAATTGGTTGGTCATTTGGTGGAGAATGAGAAGATTCATGTGGTTTCTATATCCGGGATGGGTGGTATTGGTAAAACCACTTTGGCTAGACAAGTTTTTCATCATGACATTATCAGACGTCATTTTGATGGATTTGCATGGGTATGTGTTTCACAAGAATTTACGCGAAAGGATGTTTGGCAAAGGATCTTGCAAGATCTTAGACCACATGATGGAGACATTAAACAGATGGATGGAGACATTAAACAAATGGATGAGCATACACTCCAGCGTAAGCTCTTTCAAATGTTGGAAACATCTAGATATTTGATTGTCCTTGATGATGTATGGAAAAATGAAGATTGGGACCGAATAAAAGCGGTGTTTCCCCAAAGAAGAGGTGAGCTCTGATTGTACAACTTTTTTTGGGGCAATTGCTATTTTATAAGTGAGCAAGATGAGACACATTAGTCATAAACGCTTTTTTATTCCCTAACATGAATGTTAATGTAACTGGCAGGTTCGAAGATGATACTTACCTCTCGTAATGAAGGTGTTGGTTCACATGCAGATCCAACATGTTTTGCCTTTAGACCAAGAATCCTTACTCCCGAAGAAAGTTGGAAGCTATGTGAGACCATAGTATTCCGTAATAGACACAAAACAGGTACGCCTTCTTATATAAAACTAAGAGCAATAAGTAGTCATGTTAAATCAATTTTCTTTTATGAATCCTTAAGGAAAAGAACAGTTATATTTCTTATGTACTATTTCAGATTTTTATATATAAAATCTTATGGTTTAATTATACTTGATACGTCAAATCATCTCGGTCCGTCATAAACAATTACACATCATATTTCAGGGCTCAAATCTTAAAATTTATTACACGTTGATGGATTGCAGAGTTTAGGGTTGATGAAGAACTAGAAGGCATGGGTAAGAAAATGGTCACATACTGTGGAGGACTCCCATTAGCCGTTAGAGTGTTGGGAGGCTTGTTAGCTAAGAAATATACAGTTTCAGAGTGGCAAAGAGTATATGAGAATATTCAAATTCCGATCTTAGGAAAACCTGTCTTAGATGACAACGACAATCTCGATTCGGTTTACCGATTATTGTCTCTGAGCTATGAAGATTTGCCAATGCAGTTAAAGCATTGCTTCCTTTACCTAGCCCATTACCCTGAAGACTACAACATAGGACTGGGTCTATTGTTCAATTTATGGGCTGCAGAGGGAATAATACCTTTAGTTCGCGATGGAGAAACAATTGAAAAAAGTGGAGAAGACTACCTAGAAGAGCTAGTGAGAAGAAATATGGTTATTGCTAGAAAAGACTATTCGAGTACTGGTAGTGGTGATGGTTATTGTCAAATGCATGACATGATGAGAGAAATATGCTTAGCTAAAGCCAAAGAAGAGAACTTTCTTCAAGTTATGGAGGTCCCTACTTCCACCTCTACTATCAATGCTCAAAATCCTAGTAGAGCTCGAAGACTCGTTGTATATAATGGTAATGCACTTCCTATGTTGGGACATAAAAACAATAGAAAATGCAGATCTGTTTTTTGTTTCGGAGTCGAGAGAAACTTGTGGGAGCAGTCAGCTCAAGTTTTCCGAAGTTTACCATTACTCAGGGTTCTAGATCTGCATGGAGCCAAGTTTAAAGGAGGGAAGTTACCTTCCAGCATTGGAGAGCTCATTCACTTGAGATTCTTGAGCTTAGCCGATGCTACAGTATCTCATCTGCCTTACTCTCTGCGGAATCTAAAGCTTCTAATCTTTCTGAACTTAATGGTGGACGGTGGTGAGACAGTTCATGTGCCAAATATTCTGAAAGAGATGCTAGAGTTAAGGTACCTTTGCTTACCTTATTATATGGATGATAAAACAAAGTTGGAATTGGGTGATCTCGTGAACTTGGAGTTACTCGGTATTTTGTCAACAAAACACAGTAGTGTGACTGACCTCCTCCGTATGACTAGGCTCACTACCCTTGCTGTTCATTTAACTAGCGAGTGTACTTCTGAGACTCTATCGTCATCTCTCTCTCAATTAAAAAAACTCGAGAGTTTTGCTTTATATGATATGGGCGAATCCCGCATGGTTTATCAAGGGGCCAACTTCGTTCAGGCTTTTGTTCATCTAAAGGATTTAACGTTGGCCACACAAATGCCAAGGTTTCCTGATCAATATCGATTCCCTCCCAACCTTGCACGCATACGTCTACATGATTGCAAGATGGAGGAGGATCCAATGCTGATTCTGAAAAATTTGCTTCATTTAAAGTTGCTTCAATTATTATGGCGTGGTTTCGTCGGGAAAAGAATGGTGTGCTCAGAAGGTGGATTCCCTCAGCTACAATTCCTAGAAATATCCGATCAAGAAGAGTTGGAAGAGTGGATCGTAGAAGAAGGGTCAATGCCATGTCTTCGTACTTTGGTAATAGATGAGTGCAAAAAGTTGAAGGAGCTTCCCGATGAGCTCAAGTATATCACTTCCTTAAAGGAACTGGTAATTAAAAAGATGAACAGGGAGTGGACCAAGAAATTGGTACCAGGTGGAGAAGATTACTACAAGGTTCAGCACATTCCTAGTGTTCAATTTTTCAACTGTGACGACGATGAATGAGGTAATTCTCTCTTTTTGGTATTATGTCAGTTTTGTTCATTTGTTGGTTATGCATCCTCTTTGAAGTTTGATGTGAAAGTCACGTATGTGGTTTTCAGCTATATTATAAACTGACCTAGCTTCTTATTGTTTTTTATTTTCAGGTTGAATCTATTCAGAATCATTAGATACTACTGATTGTGTGTGATGTGATAAGTTGTTTATATTGTGTTCATGTATACTATAATGTTTTCATACCTTATATATGTTCAATACATTGATATGATCATTAATATTATTTTAATGATCATCAATCACAACATTACATTGTTGAAGAATGATGATAATTTCTCTATAACATAAATCACAGTAACACAATTCTTGTAAGCCTTCCAATTAAAACATACAGGTAACTAAATTTCATGAAACAAACACCAACAGTGGCACTATAAAACTAGCTGGTCCCTTTTAATGGATAATAGAGATTTGGATCAAACCAAATTTAGAGCTTCACCACAATGGGGCTCCTTACACGATGCTTCTTGTCTGACCAAACCAAGTCTCCAAACACATAACCTTTAGCCACTTTCCCCTTACGCTTCACTAGGGTCACTTTAAACGTCTTTTGCTCTCCAACTTTGGTGAACTTTAAGCTCGTTGGCTTAACCGCAACAAAGACACCTTCCGGGTTATTCACTTGGACGGTGTAAGTCGAAGGTCGTCCAACGTTTTTAACTGTCCTTGTGACAGTGACTTTGCTTGATGGAAAATTTGGGACTGTGATGGAAGGATAGTTAAGGTTGTAAAGACTGGTTTTATGGCTTGAACACGCAAATTTTTTGCCCGAAAAGACAGAGATTTGTGTTGCATTGTATCCGAGGGAGCATAAGAAGTTGAGGTAATCCTTGATTCCTGAATCATATACCAGACCGGGATTCACAGCTCGGTTTGGTCGCACATGTCCTGCTCCGAAACTAAAGGGCGTCGCCTTCATATTTGTTGAATTTCGGATTGGTCCAGGAATGTCATCCATTGTTGTTGCTACAAAACGGAACACCAAGTTAAAGAAAAACCTACAAGATTAAGAAAAAAAAAAAAAGATTCGCATCTTTAGCCAAGAACAAGAACACAAAACATGGACATGGAAGAAACAAGACTTGGTTATAACTTATAAGTAAAAGTGCACTGCACAATTAGTAGAATTTAATGTGTTTGTAAACTAGAAAGTCAATAAACTTCAATTTTTGCTAGTAATGCTTGAGCTCCAGAATTGAAATACAATCTTACCGGTAGTCATGATGGCAGAATGGATAGCTGCGGGGCTCCAAGAAGGATAACGAGTCTTGAGAAGACCAGCAATGCCAGAGACATGAGGACAAGACATGGAAGTTCCCGAAACAGCATTGAAAAGAAGACGACGAGCATCAAACTGTTCGTTTGTTGGAGATACTGCTCCAGTGTAAGCAGCGATCACACTCACACCAGGAGCAGTTATGTCAGGCTTCAGTATCACCGGAGCCACCGTGCTTGGACCCTTAGACGAGAAAGCAGCCATTACTGGCGCTGGTTTAGTTCCCAAAATTGTCCTCGAAGGTGTAATATGCGCAATCGGATTCCTACATATATAAAGAAAATGCTTCTTTTAGAACTCGAATCAAAGACAGGTTTGAGAAAAATGTGACTGAAGAAGAATATTGCTTACTTGGTTTGGTTGATATATCTTGACAAGGCAAGACTGTCCTTGAAACTGACTTGTGTAGCTGGGAGGACATGCGGATCAGCGGTTAGATCATTCCCTGTGACATTAGTGTTCTCTAGAACCATCCCTACACCGCCAGCTAAAGCCACGGCTCGACCTTTTTCCACTCTCCCGTTTTGTCCTCTAAGACACACTAATATCTTCCCTTTTGCCATTTTAGGGTCAAGCGATCCAAGTTTGCACAATTGTCTGATATATATATATACAAAGTTAACAATGGACATAATAACTCATTAAAGATTTGGATCACGTAAACCTCTATAAAACAAAACTCACGCATCAAGAGCTGAAACGTTCTTAGCTTTTGCTTGAAAAGCTGCAATTATTGGGTAGAACTTAGCATGTGGCAAAGATGATGATGACAAGCTTTGTCCCTGAAATCAAGATTTGAAGCTTAAGTCCAAGAAACTGATTCAAGATTTGAATTGACTAATGCTATGATCCGATTTTGGACTCAAATTAATCTAGCTAACCTTGTAATGCTTTCCGTTACCGAGGATTAGATTACTAGCAAACTCACGGTCCATGGTGCTAGCTCCGACGGTGATCTGCCACGGCGCAACGTTCGTAACTGTACTATCCGCCGGTCCAGAGTTTCCGGCGGAGCAGACTACAACGATCCGCTTCTTAGCCGCGTGGAACGACCCGATTGCTACGCTGTCGTTAAAAAACGAGGTAGGCTCGCCGCCAAGCGAGACGGAGATGACGTCTGCACCGTCGTGTATGGCGGCGTCGAAAGCTGCGAGTACGTCGGCGTCGTAGCACTCGTTGCCTTTGACTGGCGGCCAACAGACTTTGTAGGCGGCGACTCTGGCGCGTGGAGAGCCACCTTTGGCCGTGCCGTTGCCTTGGCCGAAGACGCTAGCGCCGGGGACGAAAGCGCCACCGGCGGTGGAGAGAGTGTGGGAGCCATGGCCGTCGATATCACGTGGAGAGTCGAAGGAAGCGTTGAGAGTTCCCACGGCGGCTGCGTAGCCTTTGTAGAAGTACCTCGCTCCGATCATCTTCCTTCATTGAGTGACATTCACACTTTATTAGCTAAACACGTGTATGTGTAAAGATTTGCATGTTTTTTCTGAATATTTTATGATAGTATCAATTTAGGTTTTTTATTTTTTTCAACTCACACAAAGAAAAGTAAACCATGTTTTTTATTGTTAAAGAAAATAGTAAACCATATTTCGTAGAAATATCCATAAACATGACTGACTTTAAACAAGGGATAAGATATTCTGTTGGGATTTTTTAAAGTATGTGGTAAAGAAAATAGATCACCTAATTCATGTGGATTTAAGGAAAAAAAGTTTATTAAGAATTGGACTCATACTAAAAGTAAAAATAATGAAGCCTATTATTGTACCACTAGAATCTACTATGAATGTCTTTTCGGTTTCTTTTTTGTAATTCCATTTCTAACTTCATCGTGAAAAACAACAGAACAGAGAGAAAGGTATAGAATAAAGTTAAGAAAAACAAAAGAGATTCTACGAGAGTACGCAGAGTGGGATATACAAAGTCCCAAAATAATGAACCTTTAAAAAAATAAAAAACGAAATCAAAGCCACGGATTTTTTTACAGGGAACTCCAAGTATGATTTTTTACAAATTAGTGGATGCACGTTTCTTAAGTCTAGCTGATAGAGATAGTGATGCAAATGATTCAAACACAAGTAAAACCACTACATACATGTCAACTCCTAAAAACGAGAACAGACAATTTCATATTTTGTTTGGATCTTATGATAATTACTTAACGCGAAAATGATAGAACACCAATTTGGAAGAATCAAAATGTGAAAAGAGAGAAGAACCTGTTGCAATGAAAAGTGGCATCTTTTTGGTTTTGACAAATTCCCTTCCATCTTGATGGAATTGGTCCCAAGCCTTCATCACTAAAGCTCTTTGATTCCGGCCATACACCTTTTTTCCACACAATGATATTAAAATATATATATATATATATATATATATATATAGTTTTATGTAATTATAATCAACAACTTTAGTATCTTTAAAAAAAAAAAATTCACATGAATACTGAGATAATCTGTGGGACTAAGTTACAATATAAGTTTAAAGAAAAATGCCTATTGGTGTCTCATAATCAGTTAATCACACAACCAATCATTTTAGTTTTGGTAAATTCTATATTGCTTTTTGAATCAATGATAATATATTCTAAGAAGTGTATGAAAATGTTCTACTTCTCATGCATATCCCAACTTTATCTTCCTATAAATCCGAAGCATTTATATTCTTTAATGAAACTTTTTTCAAGTTCATATTCTAAGGAAAACAAAAAGATGTTATTCGTTCGCACTAAAACTCCAATTATTTACTCCACAGAAACTGTTTTTTTTTTTTTTTTTTTTTANTGAAATCTTCTAGCTGAAACCAAATATATTACGAAAAAGAATTACCAATTCTCTTATTGGATCACTGCGTTAAAAAAAAAAAGTTGGTTAATCATCTAAGAATTCCTCGTAAGGTAATGTTTTTGGCACTATTTAGAATACTGTATTGAATAATCATCACTAAAATGAAGTTTGTGAAAAAAAATTCTGATAAAAGACAATAGTGTAGTGCCAAAACACGTTACCCTGTACGAGGAGGAATTATTCACCAACTTTTGGTCAAAAAAACAAAATTATTCACCAACTTTCCTTTTCCAAAAACAAAAATCTCTAACTGTTGATGTAGTATTTATTACAGAGTTTGGTAAATAATCATAGGTGGTGCACTGAACTTGATATTTTAAGTGATTTAAGGTTATTCAAATGTGAATTTTAAAAATTATTTCAAAATCCAGTGTTATTGAACTTGTAATTTTAAAATGTAATTTCAGATCCAGTGTTATTAAAAATATTTTAAAAGTGAGTTTTAAGTGATTTTAGAGTTACTTGGTTGGTTTTTTTATTAAAAACATGATAATCTAAATCTCATGTTTTTAGGTAGAATTTTATAATACTTTAACTAAAATCATAAGGATTTCTATAATTTATCAAAAATCACATAAAAACTCACTAAAAATCGAATCACCTAAAATCGCCCCATAATGTTTTGAGTGTTTGTCATTCAAGTCAAATTATATAATACAGTCAAGTTAAATATCAAAGATAAGAGATACTATATATATTTCTTGTTGAGAGAAGAAAATATGCATATTAATGAATATGCATATGCGCACATGCTTGCATTTGATTCTTGCTGACAGCTAGAGATCTTAACCACTAGCTAAATGATAAATAAGTTTCTTGTTATGCAAGTCAAATCCTTTTCGAAATTGTATAATTTTAAAAGTAGGTGCGTATCTTCCCCAAAACCGATCTCCCGAATTTGCAAAGGTTGACCAATAGATTTAAGCTAAAATTAAAATATAATTTGAAAAGAAGAGTAAAAAGGGAAAAAAAGGAGAGACCCGTATCGAGATTTGCAATGATAGAATCTTCTCCGAATCTGGCCTTTCTCCAAATGGAAGAAGAAGGAACGAAAGAGTTGTGTTCTAAACCCAAGAAGTCCCATGATCGAGTCGTGTGAAGCTTCAAGGCTTTGTTTCGGAATACAGACACCACTTCGGGGTGTTCTAGAGGAATCAAGACAAGAGAAAACGAGTTAGTCAGTCCAGAGCATAGCAAAAGAAGCTATGATTTTGGATCTCAGATTTTTTTAATTCTCTTAAATAACATATTTTAAGTTTTAGTTTCAAAAATAGCATCATTAAGTTAAATTTCCAATAATAGCACACAGTTTAGTATCAAAATAACTAAAAGTTCATTTCTAATAAAGAAATCTAAACTCAAAATTGGAGTTAGTGAACCCAAACATAATAGTTTCGTTTTATTTGTAATTTGTTTAGGATAAATAACTATTTCATACGATAATTTTTGCTCTTTCTGAAAATCCAAATTTAGTGTGATAAGTTTGGAACAAGAATTTACAAGTTGATTTGCTATTAGGTATTTTTCTCTTTTTTATAACCATTTTATAGGGGAAAATATTAAGGATTCTTTCTACATTAACAACAGCAAAAATACTAAGAATGCAAAGAAATTTAATCTTGTATCGAAAACGTTGGACCAGCCTTGTGTATGCTTACTGGAGATTGCAAATGCGAGGTCGTGGTCGAGAAGAGCAGCAAAGCCATTAATATGCTTTGTGTATGAGTAGAAAATGGCGTCTGTAGCAATCTCACGGCTGCTTCCACAGAATGGAGACTCAAAAGTCAATTAAATGAAGGAGAAAAGAGTAACAAATTAACTTTTAAAGTCTTAATGCCTTGTTTATAAGAGACCTTCCAATGAAGGAACCAAGAAATTCGTAATGGGTTTCTCTGACTCGATCCATGGCATCTTCAGTTATCTCTCCGACATGGGAGTGACTTCCAAAGTAGACCACATATGAAATAGACTGAAATCACACAAAACATTGATTAATAGAGAAGAGGTTCTGAATATGAAATGAAATAGTTGTTTATATGGTAATGAATATACATGTTTAGCAGCCAGGGTGGGTTTCGAAATGTGGAGGAGGAGAAGAAGAAGAGAGGGAAGAAACGATAAGGTATTTGCAAGCTTCATTCTTCTTCTTCTTGTGATACTCTATCTGTATTGTTCGGCTTTCTGTTTTGGTTTGTGCTGTTTTAGTTGCTGATTTATAATGGGATTGGAAGGAAAAGTAAGTTTTTTCCACCTATTTTTTGTTGGCCAAAGAAACTATTTTTCCAATTACATTATAAGACATAGGATTGTCAAAATTATTAAGTTTATATATGTTGAAAGTAATAAAAAAATGAACCGTTTAAGAACATAATATTTTAATACGAATAATATCATTTTGAAACAAGTGTTAAGAAATCATTATCTACTAAATACGGTTTTTATGTGCCCCTAATGATATTCTTCTTATTTATTTCCTGAATTTATATTTTCTTTTAAGTTTTGATTTGCAACATTAAATTCTTGCTGAAATAGGGAAAGCTTAGGAAAACAAGGAGGTTCTGGAGTAAAAATGATAAGGTGCTCAAGTGGTCACATTGCGTCACAATAATGGAGTTTCCCCATCGATGCTATATTTGGCAGCAAAGACTGATTTTCTTACCGCTTGGTTGGTCCTAATCTAATCATTGTCTTCTCTATATTTAAAAGAAGAAAAAGGATTTCTTAAAGAAATCACCTTTTATCAGAAAATTTGTATTCGATTGATAGATTTAAATAGCATAAAAATAGGGAAATAGCCAATGTTAGAAAGAATGGTGAAAAAAAAAACCGTAATATGGTGTTAAAATCATGATAAAAGTATAATGATATATAATTTTTTTAATTTTTAACCGGCAATTTTAGCTCAAAATTTTAAACAAATTTCTGAGGTTTGTGAAAAGCGATTATCTTTCCATATTGGTTTCCTTCACAACCCTTTGTTTCCATATTGGTTTCCTTTATAAGCGATTAAACAAATGGACCAATGATAACATGACAAATTAAACAACATCCTTGGTTTTATATGATTCCCAATTGGACCCATTCCCTACTTTTCTCCATGTCTGGGAATGCATCTTTGCTACCAATATTTACATACGCGTGCATGCGTGGAGGCTACTTTACTTGTTTTGGATGCTAACTAGTAAAAGTAATTGAGAATTTGAGATACCAAAATCAACGTTTTTAAAATGTGGCACCACACCTTTTTAATGATGCTCGTATCTTCTATAAATTGGTATAACTTTATAAGTCGTTTTAAGATATATCATACTTTCATTACTATAGATTAAACAAACAATGCTTTATAGTATGGAAATATCAAATATCATACATATTCATATCGTAACAAATATAATCTAGTAATGTGGATTAGATCAAGCACTGGATCTTTATGTCAAATTTAACTCTTCGCAGCCTTAACTAAATTTGTGGGTGTAAAGAATGACTGGCATCTTACAACTTCGAAAGCACTAGTTATATTTATTTATTTTTAAATTGAAATCAAAGAACCTCACTAATTAGACGTATATCATCATTTGTCTAAGTTAATGGTTCCTTTTTCTTGAGCTTTTGCAAACGCTATTATTTGAATTTTGAATGATTACATGAAAAATGGAGCACGAGTATTTAGCTATTCACGAGTGGATATGCTTAATACAAAAATGGATAAATTTTCTTAAAGATGCTCCCTATCCCTAATTCACCAAAGCCATGTTATGCATGAAACACCCGATCTTTTTTTTTTATATAAATAATCATCAATTAACAATACTCAGCGGAAGTCTTAAAAATAAGTAAATAACCAATTCAGTTCAACAATATTCNATAAGTAAATAACCAATTCAGTTCAACAATATTCAATAACCAATAACCAAATAAATAAAACCATAAATAAATCTAGCAACCTAAACAC
>OVBJ01003135.1:0-13594 GCA_900406535.1 Noccaea bulbosa
GGCAAAGACGTCGTTAGTCAATCGTAAAGTTTACATCGATATAACGACTGACATAATGTTTCGAAGTAAATGTTTCGAATTTACTTCGATTCTAAACAACCAGTTAACGACGATTATTTTGTCGTCGCAATTTACGACGCTTTTACGACGATTTTGAATTTACGTCGATCAATTACCGTCGATTTGAAAATCGATGGAAAGGCGATGTAATGGCCTATTCCCATCGATTTTACAACGATTCGTGTCGATGGCAAAGGTCTGTTTTCTTGTAGTGCGGCTTATGCCATCGGTTGCTGGTCCGACGAGCTCAGCGTAACCGATGAAGACTATTTTTGATCCATCGAACTGTTTGAAACTGAATTTGACGGCAGAAGTGGTTTCAGAGCTAAACAATGCAATGAACAAATGAGAAAAAGTTTTTGGAGCTGCATTATGTGTCTATTTTCAATAATGTGTTTGTTAAGTTTTATGGTATATACTATATAGTATGACAAGAGCCAGCGACTTTGACTTTTCAAACATCAAATGGTCAATTCAAATAATTGCATGTAGACGCCTGTAAAGAGTTAAAGACTAAAGATATTTGAGTGTACTTTTAGCCTAGAAGACCAGGAATTAAACTTCTAAATCTTGCTTAAAATCAGACAACAATAATTCAACACACAGTGTCAATAAGCAATAACTTGGACATTTTATTTCACTTCAATTATCACTAGCTTGAGTCACGACAGATAGCTGTTAAAGAAACAAACCAAACGAAAACCGATTTAAACCGAACAAAACCGGTTTTAATTTTGGAAAGTACCGGTTTTAATTTTGGAAAGTCCAGTCCCAGATCTCGTGACGCACGGCACCACGTCCCATCGAACCGGCAAAACCGGTATACATTGTCTCGAGAAGCACCTTGGAGAGATCGAATTTAGCTTCGATCAATGGCCGATTCGGTTTCTTCAAATGCGCGAACCCGATCGTAACGGAGATGACTTTATAGTTGCTGTTGTACTCGATCCAAGCCTTGTACTTGTCTCCACTGCTCAGCTTCAAGTCCTTGAACAACCAACCGTTTCTAGTCATAACCCAATAACCGGATTTCACAGAAACCACCGAATCGACGGAATTAATGTCGACTCCGACATGGTTATCGTTGATGTCGCCAAGAGATTTGTCCTGAAAGACATCGAATTCGACGGCGAAGAGGTGGTTGTTGGGATTACCGTTACTGGTTCGGTTCACAAGACTGAGGTAGCCTAAACCGGAACCGGCGTTGTTTTGGTTAGTGGGTACGACGAAGAAGGCAAGACCGTGACCAGGGTTAGGGTTTGTCTGGTGAGGAGTTATGGAGAAAGTGAAAGAGGTTTTAAAAGGGTAGAGAGCAGAAGAGTTGGGTTTGAAAGTGATTGGATTTATGAAAATGGCTCGACCATGAGAGAAAGGTGTTTTGTCTCGAGTTAAAGCTAGAGCTCCGGACCGGCTCATGCCATCAGGTTCGGGACCATACTCTGCGTCTCCGTGGAACGAGAACAGATCGGAGCCATTACCGAAGTAGTTGAAATTGAATTTGTAAGCAGTGGTTTGGGAGAGGAAGAAAGATGTGAACAGAGGGATGAAACAGAGTATTTGCATCTTCATTTTTGTTCTCTTGGGAAGTGAAGATGATGGAACTTTAAAGTGGGTCTGTGAAGGTGAAAAGATCGAGAAAGTTTTAATTTTTCAACAAAAAAATAATGCATGCAGGAAAAAAAGGACAAGGAATTCGAATTATGGCATTAGATGACAAAATCTGTTTCTGAAAGTGCACAAAAACATTTCTTTTTTTTTCTGTGGACACTCTGTCCCAATCAAAACTTTATGAGTGTGGGTTAAGAAAAAGATTTAAGGGATTAGTTTGCAATGAGTTGGTAAGCTCCACCTGGTGTGATTTTTTTTTTTTTTTTAAATAGCTTGTGTAAAAATAGATAACATTTGTGATTTTTAGATTTTGCATTAAAGTTAAACAAATTATTTTAAAAAATAAATTTATTTCTTTTGTTGTTTCTCCTAATTATCCTAAAATATAGTATCAAAACAAACGAGGTCTTTGATCATTCTAGAATTCCGGAAAAAACAATAATACAGTTGGGCCAACTTTATGAATATTTTTTGTTCATCATGTATTCACTTAAATTCTCACTTAGCTTGGAGTCACGAGATTACACGACAGAAGCTATTGTACGTTGTAAGTACAAAAAAAAGAAAAGAAAGTATAACAGTAATGTAAAAAAAGAAAGGGTGAATTTGTTCAATAGCCATATTGGTGAACAAAATTAAGAATATAACCATTGTGGATTTGATAATAGGAAAGTAACATAGAGAAATTATTATGGACAAAACTGTCCTTCAAAAAAAAAAAAAGACCAGAAAAAAAAAAATAGACCACATATAAAGTATAATTTATGGAATCTTGTAAAGAGTAAACTATCAAAGGATGTGTGTTTCATGGATCAAAACATAGTAAAAAATTATATATGGTTGTCTTTTTTTTCTTTTTTCTTTTTTGATTCCTCTGTATTATTTTGGCGATAAGATTTCTGCTAAGGTTCAAGATTTGACTGAGAAAGCGATAGGATGTCTTGTGATGCCCAAATCGTTTTTTGAGCCTTGTGATGCCGTTGAGCAAGAAACTGGTGGAGCTGGATCGTGCCGTGAGAGCTGTTATGTCTCTGACGTAATGTGTCAATGTGTGTTGAAGTGTAAATGCGGTTGGAAATGGTTGTCTTTTTTTTTTTCTTTTTCTTTTCTGATTCATCTGTATTGTTTTGGTGATAAGATTTCTGCTAAGGTTCAAGATTTGACTGAGGAAGCGATAGGATGCCTTGTGATGCCTAAATCGTTTTTTGAGCCTTGTGATGCCGTTGAGCAAGAAACTGGTGGAGATGGATCGTGCCGTGAGAGCTGTTCTGTCTCTGAGGTAATGTGTCAATATGTGTTGAAGTGTAAATGCGGTTGGAAATAGTTGTCTTTTTTTTTGTTTTTTTTTCTTTTCTGATTTCTGTGTATTGTTTTGGTGATAAGATTTCTGCTAAGGTTCAAGATTTGACTGAGGAAGCGATAGGATGCCTTGTGATGCCTAAATCGTTTTTTGAGCCTTGTGATGCCGTTGAGCAAGAAACTGGGGGAGCTGGATCGTGCCGTGAGAGCTGTTCTGTCTCTGAGGTATGTTCATCGGTTAAGTTTAATTATGTTGATACCATATAGCCGTGTGGAATTGTAATCTGTTTTGATATGCTGGTTTCTCTGATGGTTAAATGCCAATTATTTTACTCTTCTGTTTCTCAAGTATGTGAGTTTTATTATGTTGTTACCGTTTGGAATTGTAATCTGTTTTGATATGCTGAATTTTGTTTCCTGTTATGTTATGTTACTTTTTTACTGTGGTTTTTGCCATGGTCGCCTCTGATGCGCTTGACTCTTACTCAGCAGCAACAAACTCCCAAGTTTCTCACTCGTCGACGAAGGTTTTATCGCCGTCATGCTTCAACTTCTGTTTCTGAGGTAATGTGTTAATGTGTGTTTAAGTGTAAATGCGGTTGAAAATGGTTGTCTTTTTTTTTTTTTTCCCTAATTCCTCTATATTATTTTGGTGAATAAGATTTCTGCTAAAGTTCAAGATTTGACTGAAAAAGCGATAGGATGCCTTCGTGGTGATCAATTGGCTGAAGCGGAAGAGTATACAGATAAGATGAAGGAGCTGGAGGGAGCTCATGGTGAAGCTGGCCATGGTGGTCCTGACGCAGGAATTGTTGACGATGAAGCTCCTTCTTCGGGTGGTGGCGTGGTGCTGGTCGCTGGTCCCAAAATTGAGGGAATTTGACTAAGCTTCCCTCACTTGGGTTTTTTTTCTCTGTCTCAATTCTTTAACCATTTCTTTTCATTTCATCTCGGTTTTTTCTTTTTTGCGATTCTTTTTCTTTATAAAAGACAGATTTAAAGATTACTTGTGTGTCAAGTCACCCACCAGGTTTCAATAATCTCTATACATTATGCAAAGATCATATACACAATTCTATAATAGCAACATCTGAAGTGACCACAAGCAAAAGGATGCTCCTTTAGGCCAATTAAGCAAATATTTGAGCTGGAAGAACACGATGTCTTAAACTAGACATAGTTCTTGACTTCTCTTCTCTTGAGGAGACAGGGCAAATTTGATTACTAGGAGAACCATTATCTTCTTCAGGACTTGTATACCAACTCATCTCCATTGATCAGATCTGTTTCATAGGAAAAGTTTGCTTCTTTTCTTGAAACTCTGCTTTTCTAGAGCTACCAACCTCTCGAGGCTTTGTTGTTGTTGTTGCTATTTTACTAAAAAACATATTTTGACATTATCTTGATTATCCTTAAATATATCAAAGCAAATGAGGTCTTTTATAATTCAATCAATTTAGAAATCGGGAAGAAAAAGAAAAAAGCAGCAGTTTTATTCACTTAAATTATCACTTAGCTTGGAGTCGCGAGATTCACGACAGAAGCTACAAAGCGTTAAGTGCAAGTGTAAAACGAAGACGTAAAATGTAGTGTCGTTTATTTTTGTTAGTGTGGACGACAATGAAGGCCAAGAGTCCCATGACAAGGGTTTGGATTTGATCTGCGAGGAGTAATGTTGAAAGTGAAGGAAGTTTTGAAAGAGTAAGCAGAAGAAGATGAATTGGATTTGGGAAAATGGCTCGACCATGAGAGTATTTGATGTTGTCACGGGTCAATCCGAATGCTCCGGACTTGCTCATACCATCGATCTCTGGACCATACTCAGCATCTCCATTGAAAGTTATAAGATCGGACCCATTACCAAAATAATCGAAGCTTAAACTGTAAGCAGAAGAAAAGAAAATGGTGGGAACCAAACAGAGGAATGAAACAGAGTTTTGATCTGCATTCTGTTTTTTTTCTAACCTGTTTCTACATCTCTAATTTAATAAAGTAATATGACATTACAAGGAACCAAAACGTGACAAGATTTTGATTCTACGATATATATTATCTTGAATCAATAAAATACATATTATTTCCACTCAAACTACGCCGTGTTAAAAAAGCTTTAGGCAAATGAGGAGGTTTTGGTTTTCATAATATACTTTTTGCCCTCTTTGATGATTGGTTCAACGGCTAGAAACAGATGATGGATGATTGGTTGAGACTTGTTGGCTCGATGCTTCTTCAGCTTGAAGTTTCCTAACTCGAGCCTTATCGATTCGAGCTCTTCTCACAGCTTCTTGAATATGACGGTCATGGTCTTTTAACACCTGATCCATGTTTCCTGATGGAACCACCAATGGTCCTGAATAATGTATCTTATGCCCTTTTGATCCATAACCCAACTGCAAACCAAAATCAAAACAGAGAAGGTAAGTTTCTCAATATAGTATCATTGGTGGTAGTTACTAACAATAGCAAGGAGTACACTTACAAGAATTGGGTCTTTCTTGTTGCTTCTACCATTCTCTTCTTGGTTTGCTTCTTCAGAGGCTTCCTTGAAGGAACCTGGAAGCCGAGTCATTCCTCTGCATGTCTCTTGTTGCGATGCGCCTGTTCTTGTTGGAGCAAAACCAGGAAGCGCAGAGTAATCAGCAGCAACGGAAGAAACTTTCTGAGGATCTTGGTAATTCCTTCTACCCTTTGCTGAAGCAGATCTACGCGATAGAGGACCGGAATGTGAAGCTCTCTTGTGTGGAACGATAATGTTTCCCTGAGATTCTCTGTTTGGCTCAAATGCTTGCGATGATGGCCTTGGTGGATCGATTGGGAAACCAGATGCAACTTCTTCAGGATGTGGATTAAACTTCTCGCTTCGGCTTCTATTACTTGACTGGCTCTGCCTTTTCTGCAAGAACGTTAATGAAAGAGAAAGGGTCAAAAACATTGAGAAGCTTTAACATCGATCGAAAGAAATAAGCTTTTTAACGAGATTGTTGACCTGCATTGATGCAACAAGCTCTGCATTTGCTTCAGGAGCTGGGACGGCTCGAGATTCCTTAGCTCCTCTCCTTTCTTGGTGTCTTTGGTCTCTGTTTCCTCCACCTTGTCTAAAAACACAAACATGAAAGGTTAAAGCTTTTATCTTTTTCTTTTTCTATACACAATTCACAACTAGTGTAAAGCTTGCAGAGTGAAAATGATGTTAAACCTTCTGCTTTCTTCATCACGCATCCTCGCATCAAGTTCTTTGCTGGGAGGATATTTAGGCAAGCTTGAAGGAGAACATGGAAGAGGTCTAGTGGAAAAGAACTGAAAATAAAGAATAACAGTTTTAGTTACAAACGCATCAGACAGAAGTTATAAGAAGCATAGGAACATATGGCTTGAGAAAATGACAGACCTCACTCTGGAGAGCTGAGGTGGCAGTTCCACGATCATCAGGATTGACTGAAAGCAGAGTTTCAAGAAGAGCTAAAGCTGGCTGAGGAAACTCTTTAAATGTCTCATCCACTATACGTTTATACGGCTGTGTAGGCTTGAAAATCGTTGCATGAGGCAACCTCGATTTTACCCAATATTCCTCAGAAGGCGAGCCACATAGCTTGAAAATCTTGTGCAACTGTTCCACCTGTAATACACCATTAAGGCATTACCAGAGTCACCTCAAAAGCAATCAACCAATATATCTACACTTCAAGAGATTCAAACGAAAAAACTGCAGAATCTACCTCTGTTCTACCAGGCATAATAGGTTTGCCTGCATATAGTTCAGCAAGAATGCAACCTGAACTCCACAAATCAACCGCAGCACCATAGCGAGTTGCTCCGAGCAATAGCTCAGGTGGACGGTACCAAAGAGTTACCACACGGCTGGTCAAAGGCTGAGTTTGACGAGGATCAAAGAAACTAGCTAACCCAAAGTCAGCAATCTTTAGAACTCCACTATTATCTATCAAAAGGTTCGAGCCTTTTATGTCCCGATGAAGTACACCACGACTGTGACAATGGTCTAGTCCATTTAACAGTTGCTGCAGGTAGCATTTGACCTGTACAAGAAGAAAGGCTTCAGAGAACTTCACTAAAAAGCGGTGAACGAATATAGACACAATCACACAAAACGTACCTGTGATTCAGAGAATTTGATTGCAGGATGTGAAGCTAGTCCAGCTAGATCATGTTCCATGTACTCGAAAACAAGATATAAGCTGCAAGACATTCTTGAAGTAACTAAGCCTTCAAGCTTAATGATGTTAGGATGATCAAGCCGGCGTAATATCTGGATTTCTCTTGCCATAAAACGCACGCTTTCAGGCTCCAAGTTATCAAATCTAACTTTCTTCAAAGCCACAATTTTCTTTTGATCCAGGTCCCGAGCTCTATATACATTACTATAAGTACCCTGACCAATCTGCAAAAAACCAAGTTAAAGACAGCTGCATCAGAGATCTATCCTTGCAGCTATAGTCCAAAACAAGTTTCCATAACATAAATGCATTCATTTACTGCAAACACAAAGCTGAGACCTTAGATTATGTTTCTAAATATGGAAACATGCCAATATAAGTAATTCATGGAATCAAGTAGGCTACATTATGGCAAAGAATGTAGATAAAGAAAAGAAGATTTACTTTGTCTAATTTCTCGAAAGAATCCGCACGACGTGGAACCCACCCTTTGATAGCTTCTCCAGCTACAGAAGCTAGCCATGGAGGCCAACCTGCAGCTACATACTCTCCTTCAGCTGCTTTTCCTATGGTAAGACCCATAGGGAAATGTGAAGCAGCAACAACATTCTCAATCTTCTTCTCTCTTCTACTACTCAAATTCTCCCCACGCAAATGCATCGACACATTAGCTTGCTGCTTATGACTACTACTACTCAACATTGGCCTTACAGTAACAACATCAGGCCGTTCCTTAGTCCTAATAAGAGGCTCTTCTCTTCTAGAAGAAGCAACCGGTCTTGAAACTCTAAACTCTGAAGAGGATTTGTTTGAGAAACGCTCTCTTGGACTATCTTTGCTATCTTCAATAGCAGATGGCTTACACCAAACACAACCCATCGCTCAAGATTTACCCCCAAAATCTTGATACTAGAAGCAAAAATCTCCTTTCAAATGCATCAATCTTGTTCCTTTTCTTCCAAAATTAGCCAAAGGTCACTTCTTGCAGCTAATTAAGTGGACCACATGAGAGAACCAGAGCATCAACAACAAAAGTCGAAATTAAGGAACCCTAGAACTAGGAGAACACAGTGACCCAGAAAAAAAAAATGATTTTTTTCCCTCAATTTGCAAAATGTGCCCAGATCAAGAAGATGGTTAATGATTCGAGTAGAGAACAAAAAGCCCAGGATTTCCAAGAACCAATAACTTTTGACCATAAAGCAAGTACCTTTGATGAGATAGTAAAACAGCAGAAGCAAATGTAAAAAAATTTTTGAGAAATTTGCAGGAGAAAGAGGAGAAAAAAATGGAGCTTCCGTGAAAAAGAGAAATCAAAAGGGTTTAACAGAGCCTGGTTGAGAGAGAAATGGATCTAGGGACTAGGGCGGAGAGATTTTGAGAGACGCATGTGTGTTCAAGCAGAAGGTTGAATTAAAAGTTTGCCCAAAATTGAATACTCCAAAAAGAAAACATTATGAGAGAATTTTTAAATACATTCGGTGAGAAAAATTTCACTTTATAATTATGAGTAGTTAGTTGGTGAAGTTAAAAACTTACTACAGACTGTAACATACCACCAAAGCCAAACAACACTAAAATCTACACATCAAAGAAAATATTCTGTGGCCTGTGGGACTAATAGAAGAAGCTCGACATAAGAAAGACATTCTTTTTAAACACGTCTAATTTACTCATAATCAGAAAACTAATCAAATTAAACTTATTCTTGAATGATTTAGTAATAAATAAGTTTATCTTATTATATAAGTGCGTATGCTTCACGTGTATGTAACGAGAGTGCTAACTGCTAAGAGCTCTGCGGGGTAAGGAAGTAAAACTCGAGTCGTGACGAAAGACGTTAAGTCTTTTCGTTTTCACTTCCAATTTCATTATATTATCTTTTTTATATTCCCATAATCCCTGCACTAATGGATTTGAGAGTAATTTTAAATAAGTACGTGGCTTAAAAGAAGTACTAAAAATACAATTTTGTCAACAATTGATTTCTACCTGATTTTAGGGACATTTTTCTGATCTAGTTTTGCTATTATTAAAAATAAAAAATAAAAATTGCTATATTCTACATTGAAAAAATTATTTATTACAACTGCATGTGTGTATTTTTAATGTTCCCATTACAATTTAGGACTAACACTGTTTTTAAATGATATCAAAGTAAGTATATTTTTGAAATAAAATTGTAGTTATATGACAAATAGATTATTTCCTTTAACAAAAAAGACAAATAGATTAGTTAGATATTGATTAAAAGGGTTTTAAAGATTTAAAAACACAATTAACAACATATGTTATCCTCGTCAATCATCATCAGCATCCGTTGGTTTGTCTAATAATTTTTGAAATAGCACATTATGCTTACACCCAGATTTAATGGACTTGTCTTCTCCATTTTAGACAAGACAACAAATTTGGGTCCCTTCTCGCAGAGATCGGATATGTAATTTTAACAACGATCACATGCATTACTGTTGAGAACGGGCTATGCTATATGTACCACAAATATAATCAATTCACTCATCAACCATATGAACCACACCATTGTACTAAACTACTATCTCTGTGTAACCTTGTGACATGTTTGATATTATTGTATTTTCTACTAAATCATGTTTGATATGATTGTATTTTCTACTAAATCATTTTTCAGCTTAATTATCAGATCTTATGATATTATTATTTCTTACAAGTATTTTTTTCCTTATGGAGCAAAAAAAAAATCAAACAAACAATAAATTTTAGCGCTGTTTTAAGATTTAAGGCTCATAAGTTCATAACAACACATCTCCATTGTAATAAAATATTAAAATCAGGGTAATCTTTGGGTGCCAAAGATTTTAATTAATTAGCACCCCCTTAAAAAGTAACGTTGATATACACTGAATCGTTGACAAATCCAAGAACATGCACTGAATGTTTTCCGCAGATCGAAAGGATCAGTGAAATTTGGCGATGCATTGATTTTGTAAATCCAGAAGCGAATTTTGGAACATACTTACTAGTATTCATTCATTCATCCAAAAGGTATTAACTTTTCTTCGAATCCGTAGGTATCTCTTGCAAAAATTTGTCCTTTTTTGGATTAGGGATAAGATTTCGATTTGTGGGCTCTCTTCAATTTTACGATCGCCAATGACGTGTTCTTCCCCCTTGAGAGTTATTAACTTTCGATCGAATCGAGATGTGATTAAAGTTTCTACCTTTTTGGAAATGCAGGTCTTTGTCGCTGTTTGTTGTTAATCTGATTCCAATCAAATCGATTCCGTGCTGGTAAATTACAAACCTTTCTCTGCTTTTGAATCGATCATCTTCCTTTGCAATGTATATGGAATCGAATCAAATTTTGGTTTTGTTGCAGCAATTTGTGGAGATCTGAGACATAGTTTGTGTGTTCGATATGAGAAATAGATTTAGAGGGTTTAAGAGACAATGACTGGAATGTCATTTGGACTTGGTTACCGAGAGTTATGGCTCATTGCACTTACACAAGCCTTGAGCTTTTGAGTCTGTATCATCTTCTTCTTAGTCTTCTTCTTCTTCTTCCACAATGCTCACTTCAAACTCTAAAGAGAAGGAAAGGTCTCTCTCCTTGTTATGTTGCTGGTACTTAGGTCGAAGACGAGTCGCAATGCTGCTCCTTCTCAGCCTTGCATTTGTGGTCTTTGTCTTGGGTTCCTACACTATCAACAAAGGTACAAGCTCAAGCTTCTGATGTCTTAAATTCTTCAATACTGTGATCTGTTGGTAATACCTGCATTGTAATATAGCAGAGAGCAATAGTCCAAACATTCATCAGAGTATTGAGACGATGGAATTTGGAAGCAACGAAACACCCATAAGTAGAGAACTGACTTCTTTCTACACTGGAAACTCTAATAATGATCATATCGGAGATTCTTTTCTGTGGAATGGCATTAGAGAAAGTGCTGTAGATCCTCCTCCATCCCTCACCTCACACCATCCATGCGATAGTTTTTCATTTCCTCCTCCTCCCCCACCTGGACTCAGAAGGCCTGGACCAAGACGTAAGCTCTTTCTCTGATTCGCTAGTTTGTCTTTAGTTCCTGCTCTGATCCTGCAAGAACTTGCATTTATCTTTTCCGTTTGTTTTGTTCAGCGTGTCCGGTTTGCTATCTATCTCCTGAAGAGGCCTTAGCGCATATGCCAAAGCATCCATTTGAATCTCCTGTTCTGAAGAATTTGACGTATATCCATGAAGAGAGTCCTGTAAAAGTCGAAGAAGGTCAAGGAGGCTCTGATTTTGGAGGTTATCCTTCTCTTGAGCACAGAACTGACTCTTTTGACATTAAAGAGTCCATGACAGTGCATTGCGGGTAAGCTTCTAGGCTTAAATTCCTTTGGCTTAACTTCAATTAACTTTTCTGATTCCTGTTTTGTTTCTGCAGATTTGTCAAAGGAACAAAACCGGGATATCAAACTGGATTTGACATCGATGAGGATATCCTTCAGGAGTTGGACCAGTTCCATGATGTGATTGTTGCGTCAGCGATATTTGGTAGAAGAGAAACTCCCTGTGTGATATATACTATTGTTTAGATGTTCTTGATTCTCTCACAAAGTCTCAATCCATGTTTTCAGGGAAATATGACATAATTCAAGAACCAGTGAACATTAGTGAAATGGCGAAGAAGAACATCCCTTTTTACATGTTTGTTGACGAAGAAACGGATTCATATCTTAAAAACACTTCGAGTTACACTGGTGATAACAAGAGAGTGGGATTGTGGAGGATCATCGTTGTCCATAACGTTCCTTACAGTGATGCTAGGCGTAATGGAAAGGTCATAAGATCATTGTATGAATTGCTCCTTTATGTAATAAATAGAAACTGTCAAACTGATAAGAACTTTGTGCTTTTTACAGATTCCGAAGCTTCTATTGCATAGGCTATTCCCAAATATCCGGTACTCTATATGGGTTGATGCAAAGCTCCAGCTTGTTGTTGATCCCTATCAAATCCTAGAAAGGTAAATAAATCAGCCTCTCTCTCTATCTCTCTCTTTCAAAGCTGTATTTGTTGAGGCCAAAGTATTAATCTTTTTATTTCTCTTGTAAATGTTGTCAGGTTCTTGTGGAGAACGAATTCGAGTTTCGCAATCTCGAGACACTACCGACGTTTTGATGTGTATCTAGAGGCTGAGGCGAATAAAGCCGCAAGAAAATACGACAATGCCTCGATTGATCATCAGGTTGAGTTCTATAAGAAGGAAGGTTTAACACCTTATACCGAGGCTAAGCTTCCAATAACAAGTGGTAATGGTTTTGAGATAAAAAAGAGTCAATTTTTTTCTTTTCTTTTGAGCTCAGTTGAATGTTTTGAATCGTTTGGCAGATGTTCCTGAAGGCTGCACAATCATAAGAGAACACATACCCATCACAAATCTCTTCACGTGTGTTTGGTTCAACGAAGTGGATCGGTTTACGTCAAGAGATCAACTAAGCTTTGCAATTGCGAGAGACAAGATAAGAGAGAAAGTGGATTGGAACATCAATATGTTCTTGGACTGCGAAAGACGCAACTTTGTGAAACAGGTAAAAGCAGAGGAAATTTACAGTTTGTTTCGGTTACTTAAAGGGTTTGTGTGAAAAATTGAGACTTTTTTCTTCTTCTTCTTGATGAGAAGGTTTATCACAGAGACGTTTTGATGAACATGAAACCTCCTCGAGCTTCCTCTAGGGCTCTTCCCGAGCCACCGGCATTGCCTCGTGGAAGATTAGTTGGTGGTAGAGCCACGACGGGGAAGAAGATCCCAGGACAACGCGGAAGAAAGCGTCACCGGAAAGTTTCAGCTGGTGGTGGCAGAAACATGAGATAGAGATTTTTTCTACATTTCTTTTGTAAGATCTTATTTTTGATGCACTTTTTTTTTGGTTTTTAATACAGTTTAATTAAGTAGTTAGAAGAAACCATTCTCGTGATCCAAAATGTGTTTTTGAAATTTTGCCGTTATAACTAAAATTAAATAATTAATTGATAAATCTTTTAATCTTTTATATATTTTTCTTAATCATCCCTTTATATATTAAAAGAGAATCACTTTTTAAAAATAACTTTATGTTCATGTGTTATTAACAACTTTGCCATGTTGAGGTGTCAACACTAGGTTCACTCTTAAGATCAATATAAAAAAAGACATCACTTACTAGTATATTTACATACAATATCATTGATATACTATTTTAAATTTGATTACAAATATTAAAGATTTGCATGTATATTCCATTAAACAACATAAACAATATATGAAATAATTATAATAAAATATTTTAAAAATCGAATATTGATATAAATATTTCGAAATTATTTATAGCATTTTTTCCAATATATAATATTTGTTAACATATTCATTTTTATATTAATGTATAACCAATTAATAATATATTTTCACTTAAAAAAATATATTATATAAAAATATATTTAGTATAAAATATTT